>JAUZSW010591035.1:0-14736 GCA_034780735.1 Hyalogyrina grasslei
TAACGGCTTTACTTCCCGATTTCGAAGAGCTTGGGGTGCCTCACTTTTTAGTAAGAGGAAATTTCAGCATCAATAAAATAGAGTACGAAAAGAATGTAATTGACGATATATCGATGAAGTTTAGGTTTGCTGATAGCTTGTATGTGATAGACCAATTGAAATTTAAAATGTGCGATGGCGACTTAAATACCTCAATATTATTTGATGCGCGTAAGTGGTATAAGCCTAAGTTTGACATTAAAAACTTTACAACTGATTTTGATATTAAAAAATTACTAAAAGATAACGACAATTTTGGTGATACGGCTTTAACTTACGAGAAAGTTAATGGTATTTTAACAAGCGAATTAAACGTTAGAGTGTTTTTTATTGGCGATTCAGTTATTTCAAATAAAATGACTGTAAAGGGGCATTTTATGTTAGAAGATGGTCATGTTTACGACTACGAACCATTAGTTGAGCTGTCAACTAGTATAGGTGGATTAAAAGAACTTGATAAGTTAAAGTTTAATACACTTAAGACAAGTATATTTATGTTTAAAGACAAAGTTTATATACCAAAAACAGATATAGTAAGCTCAGCTCTCGACATATCGGCATCGGCAATGGTTGGAATGAAAGATGATAAGGACGATTATGAATATCATTTAGTTATGCATTTGGGAGATGTTTTAGCCGGAAAATCAAATAATTTAATGGAAAAACAAGCCAAGCAGAATAAAAAAGATGGTGGAACAGTTGAGCGAAGTGGGTTGAGTCTTGTGTCTATGAAAAAAGGTGATAAAACAAAAAATGGATTTGATAACGAAAAGTTGAAAAAGAAGTTTAAAAAAACTATTAAAAGGCAAAATGCTTTTCTTAATTTACTGTTTGAACCATCATTGGTTAACTTTAGTACCGATATGGATAGAACGGCTTTTAAAAACAGATAGGCATGAGAATGAAGAAAGTTTATGTTTTATTACTCATACTATTTGGCATAGTAATTGCTTATTATTTAACGATTAACAAAAAACAAAAAGACAGTACAGTTACTAGTGTATTGTTGAGCGACTTAGATGTTGCTTATGGGTCAGATTTGGCTCCGGTAACGGTTATAATGTTTTCAAACTATGGATGCTCTTATTGCAAAAAATTTCTCGTAAGTGTTTTTCCATTAATTGAATCAAAATATATAAATACAGGAAAGGTTAAGTTTATAATAAAAATAATTAATTACTCAAATAATGCACAATTAACTAAATCATATAAAACATCAATATGTTTAAATAAATATGGTGATTTTGAGGGTATTAATAAGCTAATACTGTTGGAGCCAGAGGCTATTTTTACAAATCAGTTTTCGGATTTAGTTGAAGATTATATAGATAGAAACTCTTTTTTTGCGCAATGTATGTTGGATAGTGTGGCCGATGATTATTTAACTAATAATATGAGTCAATTTATAAGTAGTGGGTTTACCGGCACTCCAACATTTATTATAGATAACGAAGTTTTTTCGGGCTATATGGATTTTGATACCTTTTCAAATATTGTTAGTGAAAAACTTTAGATGGTAATAAAAAATAAATACAATTGACACTTAGATAAACGTACAATTTTTATAAATTTGTTTAATTATTTTGTAATAACTTTAAAATATATAATATGAGAAAAAAGATTTTTTTATCAGTAGTAATGTTGTTTTCATTTGGATTAATAATAACATCGTGTGGCGATACTGAAGAGGCTGATGTGTGTTCAAGCGAACTAGGTGATATTGGTGATGCTTATAGTTGTAATGTTCCTGTAATGCCCCAGATATGTACTGTAGATGGAGTTGACGATCACTGGGTTCTTGATGGTGTAGAGTACTCTTGCGATGGTGATTGCACAGATATACCTACTGATTTAGTTAACGCTATTAAAGCTAAAGATGGGTGTGCTACAAAGAAAATAGCTAATTTAGCTGAAGTAAATACAGAAATATCTAAACTAGCTGAAATTATTTTAGCAGATATGAGAATGGAATCTGTTTTGTGTAGTAACTAATTGCTACCTTATATTTAACAACAAAGCCTCTAAAGATAATCTTTAGAGGCTTTGTTGTTTTGGTTGCCAAAATTTTATATTACCACAACTTTCAGAATAATCCTTTTTTAAGCCTTCGTAACTTGTTATTTAGGTCATCGCCTCGTAGGTTTTTTGCAACAATTATACCATCGCCATCAATTAAAAAGCTTGACGGAATACTTTTAACATTATAGGTTTTAACGGTTGAACTCATCCATCCTTTTAGGTCGTTAACATTATAGGGAGCAATCATATTATCCTTTTCAACAGCATTTTTCCACGATTCCTCTTTCATGTCCAACGATACGCTAAATACAACAAAGCCTTGCCCGTTCTTAAATTGAGCATCTTTATATTTATTGTATGCGTTAATTATGCTCGGTGTTTCGCGGCGACATGGTACGCACCATGATGCCCAAAAATCGATAAGAACCATTTTGCCTTTAAGTGATGATAGGCTAATTTTTTCACCTGTAATAGAGTTTTGTATAATATCGGGGGCTTTATCTCCTATTTTCAACTCTTGACTAAAGCTATCTGATACTGATATACACATAACTATAGCTAATGTTATTAATTGTAATCTCATATATTTAGTTATTAAATGTTTTAATTTATAGTCTTTTTATACTCTAAATGAAATGGAAATATAGTAATAATTTCGGATATTATTAGCATTTATACAATAGTCATATGTATTATGAGATTATCAAACTGTCGGTAGTTGGTTTGTGCAACTACCGGCAGTTTGTTTATTTGTTTAAAATGTTTTACTTGGTTGTTGTTTAGAATAGTTATATAACTAATAGGTTATTACCTAAATCAACAGTCCCGACTAAGTCCACGAGGTGTAAATTGACTAAAATTTATTTTCATCAATGCAAGCATTGGCGAATTAAACCCACAAGTGGATTAAAGTGTATTAAAAGTTAATCTCTCCCTGATAACATCGCTAAAAGTCTTAATATTTCAAGATATAGCCAAACCAATGTTACCATTAGTCCAAAAGCGCCATACCACTCAAAATATTTTGGTAAACCCGATTTTGCTCCTGTTTCAATAAAATCAAAATCGAGCACCAAGTTTAATGCGGCAACACCAACAATAACTAAGCTTATTATAATTCCCATGGTTCCGCCACCGTACATAAACGACATGTCCATACCAAAAAGGCGCAAGATAAAACTAAACATGTAAGCTACTGCTATTCCTGCCGTAGCGGCAATTACACCAGCTCTAAATTTTTTCGTAACCTTAATTATTCGCGATTTGTAAAGGAATAACATTGTAAACAACACAGCCATAGTTAACACAACTGCACGCATAACAATACCGTCGTACGAGGCTGCGAACGTTGCAGAAATAGCACCAAGAAACAGCCCCTCAAGAACAGCGTAAATAGGTGCTAAAATTGCCGATTGCTTTTTGTTAAACATGGTAATTAGGGCAACAATAAACCCGCCAATACCACCCACTAGCATCCATCCGGTTACCGATGAGCCAGCTGCAAATTTGTTCCAAGTGAAAAATGCACCTGCCAATGTTAGCATAAATAATAGGCCTACTTTATTTACGGTGCCATCTATTGTCATTACTCCCGATTCTGAATTTTCGTAAGCAAAATCGCGTATAATTTTTTGATTTAATGTTGGATTTGATGATTTCATATTTTATTTCTTTTTAATTATATAGTTATATCTTTTATAGTCAAAAACTAAGCCAAATATAGATAATAAAATTACAATAGTCGATTTTTTAAATTTCAATTGTTTTTAAAAAATAGTTGAGAATTGATATAATGAGGTTGGGTTTGGTTCGTGCTGTAACTGTCACTATTACGGCTGGTATGGATGTTGTATTGTCAAAATGTCATGATTTTGATATTTTTTATGACATTATGTCGTATTGTTTTGAATGGTACGGCATTTGAATATTAATATTGAAATTAAAATGTATTGTTTAACTAAAAATGGAGGATTAAATTATGTCATTAATGAGATTATAAAACCAGTATCCAAATTTGTTCGGTAGTTTATTTGAAAACGATATATTTGACTGGACAAACAGAAGTTTTTCAGACACTAATACAACTTTACCTTCTGTAAATATAAAAGATAATATGGGAGAATTTAGTGTAGAAGTTGCAGCTCCGGGTTTTGATAAGAAAGATTTTAATATCGAATTAAATAACGATATTTTAACTATCTCATCAGAAAAAAGAGTTGGTGAAGAGACAAAAGATGGTGAGCAATTCACTAAAAGAGAATTCAGCTATCAATCTTTTTCACGCTCATTTACTCTTCCGGTTATGGTGGAGAGAGAACAAATTAAAGCTAAATATGAAAATGGTATCTTAAGGGTTATTATTCCTAAAAAAGAAGAGGTGAAACCTAAGCCAATAAATCAGATATCAATTTTGTAAAAATTGATTAGCTGTTGAGGTTCATCTATTTATTAAGCAATTTTAGTGATTAATATTAGATGAACCTCAACTATTTTTAAGAGTTAAACAATAGAGTGAAAGTAATAACTAATTTTAAAACAGAATATAATGAACTTTAATAACTATACAATAAAATCGCAAGAGGCTATTCAGCAAGCCCAACAGATAGCTCAAGGTTTTGGGCATCAGCAAATAGAAAATACACATATTGTTAAAGCTATTTTTGAGATAGACGAGAATGTGCTGCCATTTATCTTAAATAAAATTGGCATTAATACTGGCATATTTAAAAAGACTTTAGATAGTATTTTGCAAAGTTTTCCAAAAGTTTCAGGTGGCGAAATAATGCTATCGCAAAAAGCAGGTAAAACACTTAATAATGCTGTAGCTATAGCTAAAAAGATGAAAGATGAGTATATTTCGATTGAGCACTTGCTTTTGGCTATGTTAAAGGCCGATGATGAAATGTCTCGTTTAATGAAAGATAATGGAATTAACGAGAAAGACTTGTCGGCGGCAATAAGCGAGTTGCGTAAAGGTGCAAATGTAACATCTCAATCGCAAGAAGAGACATATAACTCGTTAGACAAGTATGCTTTAAATTTAAATAAACTTGCCAATGAAGGTAAGTTAGACCCTGTTATTGGGAGAGACGAGGAGATACGCAGAATATTACAGATTTTATCTCGACGAACTAAAAATAATCCCATGCTTGTTGGCGAACCGGGTACCGGAAAGACTGCTATTGCTGAGGGGTTAGCACATAGGTTAGTTAAAGGTGATATTCCTGAAAATTTAAAAGATAAAATTATATACTCGTTAGATATGTGCGCCTTAATTGCGGGAGCAAAATACAAAGGCGAGTTTGAAGAGAGGCTTAAAGCAGTTGTTAAGGAGGTTATTTCCGGAGATGGTAGAATTGTACTGTTTATTGACGAAATTCACACCTTAGTTGGTGCCGGAGGTGGTGAAGGGGCTATGGATGCTGCAAATATACTAAAGCCTGCTTTGGCTCGTGGCGAACTTCGTGCAATTGGGGCGACAACTCTTGATGAGTATCAAAAATACTTTGAAAAAGACAAAGCTCTTGAACGACGATTTCAGAAAGTAATGGTTAATGAACCCGACAGAGAGAGTGCTATCTCAATTCTTAGAGGTATTAAAGATAAATATGAAACACATCATAAAGTACGTATTCAAGATAGTGCAATAATTACCGCCGTAGAGCTTTCGCAAAGGTATATATCGGATAGGTTTTTGCCCGATAAGGCAATAGACTTAATGGATGAGGCTGCAGCAAAATTACGTATGGAGATAAACTCGAAACCAGAAGAGTTAGATGTTTATGATAGAAGAATAATGCAATACAAAATTGAGCTTGAGGCGATTAAACGCGAAAAAGATAAAATAAAAATATCAAGCATTAAGAAAGAACTTATTAATTTAAAGGAGAGTAGGGATAGTGTTTATGTCAAATGGAAATCGGAAAAAGATTTGATTGATAGTGTTCAGGCAGTAAAAGTTGAAATTGAAGAGCTGAAACAGAAAGCCGATAAGGCTGAGCGTGAGGGTGATTTTGGGTTGGTTGCAGAATTGAGATATGGGAAAATTAAAGAAGCTGAACAACTGTTGGTTGAGCGACAAGAGAAGCTTACATCTAATCAAGATAATGCACTAATTAAAGAGGATGTTACAGATGAAGATATTGCTGAAGTTGTGGCTAAGTGGACAGGTATTCCGGTGTCGAAAATGCTAAGTAGCGATAGGGCGAAATTACTTCGACTTGAAGATGAATTGCACAAAAGAGTTGTGGGGCAAGACTACGCTATAGAGGTTATTTCGGATGCGGTACGCCGTTCGCGTGCCGATTTGCAGGATGATAATCGCCCCATTGGTTCGTTTTTGTTTTTAGGAACAACAGGTGTGGGAAAAACAGAGCTGGCAAAAACACTTGCCGATTACCTGTTTAACGACTAAAATTCTGTTACACGCATAGATATGAGTGAATATCAAGAGCGACATGCAGTAAGTCGTTTAGTAGGTGCTCCTCCCGGATATGTTGGTTATGACGAAGGTGGCCAATTGACTGAGGCTGTACGACGCAAGCCTTATTCGGTTGTTCTTTTAGATGAGATAGAGAAAGCGCATCCTGATACTTTTAATATTTTATTGCAAGTGCTTGATGAAGGTAGGTTGACTGACAATAAAGGGCGAGTTGCTGATTTTAGAAATACAATAATTATTATGACTTCAAACATGGGTTCTCATATCATTCAAGAGAGATTTGAAAATATTGATATGGAAAACCGTATGCATGTTGTTGATGAGACAAAAAAAGAGGTTTTTGATTTGTTGAAAAAGACAATTCGCCCCGAGTTTTTAAATCGTATTGATGAACTTGTTATGTTTACCCCTTTAAATATTGACGAGGTAAAGAGTATTGTTGTAATGCAAATTGATAAATTAAAGAGCAATTTAGCTCAAAAAGGTATTATTCTAAATGTATCAGACAATGCTATAGGTTATATATCAAAATTAGGTTTTGACCCTCAGTATGGAGCACGACCAATTAAAAGAGTTATACAGCGAGAAGTTTTAAATGAGCTCTCAAAAGAGATATTGGCTGATAGAATTGTGTCAAATAGTAATATAAATATCGATTTGGAAGATAATAAATTAGTGTTTACCAATTGAATAGTATGTTAGTTAATGAGTATCAAGAAATATGCAAAAGCGTACCGAATCATTGCTAATAAATAACGGAGCATCTGCTCCGTTATTTATTTCAATATTTTGATTCAATATTTTGATTCAATATTTTGTTGAGTTTTTGTAAATGCTTAATTGTTAGTTTTTAAAAATTAGTGGTGAGTTTGAATGCTATAATTACATGCATTTTATATAACTACTAGATACTCGTGTCTAGCAATTGTTAATGAATAAAAAGAAACTCTTCAGCAATATTTTTAGCCGAATTTTTATTGCTTTTACTCATCTCTTCAGCTAATTTAATCATCTGTAAGTTATACTCGCTATTTATTCCTCCAATTGATTGAAGTAAAAAGATAAATGCTTTTTGTAGCAAATTATCTTCACTACCATCTAAAAATTGAACTTGTAGCACTCCCCAGTTAATTAAGTCAGACTCTATCGTTTGCTGGTTTTTAATACTCCATGATACGGAATATGTAGCTAAAGCTTTTTGCCAAACCGTGCCTTTATTTAGCTTAGGCAACATTGCTTTTAAATCAGATATCTTAGAAAAAAGATTTTTAGAAAACTGCTCTATCAATTCAATATTATTAATCCGTTGGCTAAGAATGGTTAATTGTGTAGATTTAATATTTTCCATGTCAAACAACATCGACGAAAGTATTTTTGCCTCTCTAATGGGCTTGTCAAATAGGTAAAATGCCAAAGCGTTATCTCTACTGTAGTTTTTTGCCAGCTGTTGTAATTGTGGTATCGATACTCCATAATTTGTGCCATAGTTTATACCCATTCGCTCCATAACTGTAGATACATCGCCATTTTGTAGATGGTCAACTTTTTGTAATATCTCTTTTGATATTTGCTCAAACATAATTTATATAATTTAATAGGGTGCTAAAATACAATAGATTTTGTTTTACAACTTCATCCCCTGCATTTTTTCATCTAATTCTTTCCAATTGGGAATATATTTAGAGACTTCTGCCCAAAAATCTTTGGAGTGATTTTTAATTTTAGTATGTGCCAACTCGTGCATTGTTAATTGTAATATTTACGACTTATTTAAATACATTACGAGTTAAATCAATAAATAGGCAAGCAGTCGCATTTTTATGATTTAGATGCTGTTTTGTGTTTAAAAAACCACCCAATTTTTGTCCTAAAAAAAACGATGTAACCAAAAATAGGTATGTGTACCACACAAAACCTAAATTGAATAAAAGTCGTAAAGCAATTATAAAAGGCACCGGAATATGAACTGCCAGTACCCATTGTAATGAGAATTTTTTCACATGGTTACGCCAATATCCAAACGGGATATTAATAATAAAAACAAGTATTGTTGTTATTATTAAATGAGTAATAAACGCCTTATTTTCAATCATTATATTATGTCTTTTGTAAAAAATACTTGTTACATAATTACATTATATGGTTATCCTTATATATACCTAAACCGAATAATCACCTATCAACTCAAGCTATTCTGTTTAAAATGTTTATTTGGTTAACTGTTTATCTTAAAAACTTCATAATAATCATATTATTGTGAAATAAAAACAGTTATAAGCATATAAACAATTCAACAAATAAACGAATAAGCAAAATTATTGCTAATAAATAAGATTTAGGTAATCATTGGGATAACCATAAACTCTTTTAATCAATATACACTTCTAAAAGTTTAGAACTGCCCGAAAGTGGCTGTATGTATATTTGATTAATAATTGCTGGTATCAATACGGTCTCTCCTTTTTCTAATTTAACCGAGTCTCCATTCTCTGAGTATTTTATAAGAGTATCTCCATCTAAAGCCATATAAATAACAAACGAATCTAGATGGTTATAATCTTTCTCTATCTCTGTATCAATATCTAAAACATTAGTAGTAAAGTACTCGCACTTAATAATTTTTGAGCTACTGTTTTTATCTATTGTAAATTTGGTTTTAAACTCTTTATGAGAAGCAAAATCCATTGCTTCTATTGCCAATTCGGTATGCAGTTCACGTGGAGTGCCTTCGGCATCTACCCTATTCCAATCAAATATCCGATAAGTTAAATCCGATGTCTGCTGTATCTCAGCAAAAAGAATACCTGGACCTGTTGCATGAACTCTACCTGCAGGTAAAAAGAAAACATCGCCCTTAAATACTTTTTCAAAATTCAATATCTCTAAAAGCGTATTTGCTCCAAAGTGTTGCAAATACTTTGTTTTATCCACACCACCCTTAAATCCAACTATAAGCTCGGCATCTTTTTCGGCATCAACAACATACCACATCTCTGTTTTACCATAATCATTATGGCGTTCAGCAGCCATCTTATCATCAGGATGTACTTGTACTGAAAGATAATCATTGGCATCAATAAACTTTATAAGCAGAGGAAATTCTAACCCAAATTTATCATAAACCTTATCACCTACAATGTCACCCATATAAATTTCAACTATCTCTGAAATAGTATTACCCTTTAAAAATCCATTTGCAACTACCGACAAATCGTCTCCATAAGATGATATCTCCCAACTTTCACCTGCTTTTTTTGTATTACCTACATTTTTATTAAGCAAATTCTTCAAGCGATTTCCACCCCAAATTTTTTCTTTGATAATAGGTGTGAATTTTATAGGATATAGAGTATTCATATATTATTGTTTTAAATATCCATCAAAAATAGAAAAAATATGTAATAAAAAAATTGTATCTTAGTGTCATTACCAAACAATTTTTATTATGCTTAGTAAAATCAAAATTGACAATATTCTTTTTTTAGATATTGAGACAGTTGCTTGCGTGCAAAACTTTAACGATTTAGATGATAGATTTAAAGACCTTTGGACTAAAAAAATGAGGTATCACATAGATAAAGAAGGGAAAACTGCTGAAGATATTTTTGAAAAAGCTGCAATTTGGGCCGAGTTTGGTAAAATTGTGTGTATTTCGGTTGGTTATATAGTTCACAAAAACCGAGAACAAACTTTTCGTATAAAATCGTTTTATGGACATAACGAAAAACATCTACTTGAAAATTTTGCTTTCCTATTAAACAATCACTTTAACAGAGACAAACACCTGCTTTGCGCACACAATGGCAAAGAATTTGATTTTCCGTATATAGCTAGACGTATGTTAATAAATAGAGTTAAACTGCCAAGATTATTAGACACATCGGGCAAAAAGCCTTGGGAAGTTAAACATATTGACACTTTAGAACTATGGAAATTTGGCGATTACAAACACTTTACATCTTTAGATTTGCTTGCAGCATTATTTGATATACCATCGCCCAAAACACAAATTGATGGTAGCATGGTTAGCAAAATATATTGGGAACAGGGCGATTTACCTAAAATTGCCGGCTACTGCCAAAAAGATGTAATTACCATCTGTAACCTTCTACTAAAGTTCCGAGGTGAGGATTTAGTTGAGGACACTCATATAGAAATTGTTAATCCGTCATTAACTAATTAAAGAAAATGGTTACTCTTATCTGTACCCAAACCTAACAATACCTATTAATTTCAAGGTTGCCTGTTTAAAATGTTTATTTGGTTAACTGTTTACCACAAAAAAATTGCATAATAACCATATTGTTGTTCAGTAGAAGCAATTCTATAAACAAATAAACAAAATTTATTATAAAAATAGAACTTAGATAATCATAGGGATAGCCATATTAAAAAACTAACTCAATACAAACTCTTTTACAGCCCGAATAAACTCTTCAGGTTTTTCGGCATGAACCCAATGACTGGCATCTTTTATTATTACCACTTGCGGCTTTTTAAAATACTCACCTATCATCAAAACATCGGTATCAATAATATAATCTGAATTTTCACCCTTAATAAACAGCACTTTATTGGAATACTTTAACAAACTATCTTGCTCATCTTCAAGCCCAATTAAAATAGAGGACAAACTATTTTTAAGCACATCAACATTAATTTTCCAATAAAAGCTACCACTCTTATCTCGCTTAAGGTTTTTTAATAGAAACTGCCTAACCCTACCTGATGGAATTTTATTGGCAAGCACATTATCAATTTGCTTTCTGTTTTCAATACTCTGTAAATTTAGCGATGCCAATGCACCTAATATTTGCTGATGATATGTTAGATGATTATCATTTTTGTTTATACCATACGACCGTAAACTAATATCAACCACAATAAGTTTTTTTACACGTTGGGGATACATAGCCGTAAAAAACATTGCCACCTTACCCCCCATTGAGTGCCCTATAATTATTGATGAAGGGATATCATTGTTATTCATAAATTCACTTAAATCATCAGTCATTGCTTGGTAATTATGCTCGGGCAGATGCGGCGACAAACCATGATTACGCAAATCGAGTACGTAAACTGTAAAATCTATCATTAAATTACGTGCAATTGAAACCCAATTATCTGACGAGCCATATAAACCATGCATTATTATTAAAGGTTCACCCTCTCCAAATTTCTTAAAATTTAATCCTGCCATATCTATATATAATCTATTACAGTTACCCTTATGTATACCCAAAACCTAACAATATCTATTATTTCAAGGTATCTGTTTAAAATGTTTATTTGGTTAACCGTTTACCACAAAAAATGTCTAATAACCATATTGTTGTTCAATAAAAGTAATTATAATTACATAAACGAATAAACAAAATTTATTGATAAAAAATTAAAATTAGGTAATCATAGTGATAGTCATATAATCTATCAACTTAACTCCTTTATATTATGACTATTGCATGTCATTTTACTTAGTTTCTGACCGAACTACTAAATTAAGTCTTGAAATTATCGTAACTTCATAACCCATAACACTCACTATATCTATAATATTTCACACTAAACGCAGCACAAAATACAATAGTTAATCGCCTTAAATATCATATTTATCAAACAAATATACAATAGTCTTTAAAATTATTTACTTTTAACAAAAATTCAAAATAATGATTGCATCAGAGTTAATATCAGAGATTGTTCCTGCCATCCATAAGGATGATAAAGCATCAGAGGCTCTTAATTGGATGGATATTTTTAAAATAACACATCTACCAATTGTTGACAATAACGAATATTTAGGCTTAATATCCGAAGTTGATATTTTTGATTTAAACAATACTGATATCCCTGTATTTGAGCATTCGTTAACACTTAAAAGACCTTTTGTTAGAGAAAATGAGCACCTTTTTTATATTGCCGAATTGGTTTCAAAATACAAACTAACAACAATACCCGTTCTTAAACAAAACAATGACTACTTAGGCCTAATAACTGTTACCGACTTAGCTGTAGAATTTTCGCACCTTATGAGTAATGAAAGCCATGGTGGAATTATTGTTTTAGAGGTTAAAACAAACGACTACTCTTTAAGTGAGATATCTCAAATAATTGAAAGTAATAATACAAAAATAATAAGCTTATACGTACAAACAAAAAATACCTCTGACAAAATTGAAGTAACTATAAAGGTTAATAGACCCGATATATCTCCAATTATTCAAACTTTTGAGCGATATAACTACAAAATAGTTGAAATTCATTCGGAAAATAGCGAGCTAGACTCCTCTATGCAAGATAGAATAGATTCTTTTTTCAAATATTTAAACATTTAAGTGAAAATTAAACATCTATTATTATACACATTAGTTTTATTAACACCTTTTTTATCTTTTGGCAAAAATAAAGATAAAAAAGAGGCTTTAATTGACAGTACTTCTGTAATAATTAACAAGATTATTATTGCAGGTAATAATAAAACTAAAGAGCGAATAATTCTTCGCGAATTACTTTTTAAAACCAAAGACACTGTAGGGATACAGCAATTAGATTATCTCATACTCAAATCAAAAGAGAACCTTAACAACACCTCGCTATTTAATTACATCACGATTAAAACTATCTCTGAAACAGAAAACTACTATAACATATATATAATACTTGAAGAGCGATGGTACCTTTGGCCATACCTGATACTTGAACAAGCCGACAGAAATTTAAGTGCCTTTTTTCACAATAAAGACTGGAGTAGAATTAACTACGGTGTTATGTTGGTAAAAAATAACTTTAGAGGAATGGGCGAAACCGTAAAGCTTAAAGTAAGATTAGGATATAAAGAGCAATTTGAAGTGGCGTATAAAATTCCATACCTTGGCAGCTCACATCAACATGGAATATCAACAAAATTTAGTTGGTTTAGGCAACACGAAATACCCTACACAACCCTATACGACCAACTCGTATTTTATAAAGATGGCACATCTTATGTTTCAAAAAAGCATAATTCCAAACTATCTTACCACTATCGTCACAAACACTATTTACGCCATACTTTTTCGGTAGGATATTCATTCGCACAAGTTCAAGACACCATTATAAAGTTAAATAATGAATATTATGATAAACTTACAAATAAAACTCAATACATAACCCTACAGTACAATTTTGACCTTGACAAACGAAATTATAAATACTATCCACTTAACGGATACAATATCGATTTTACTTTTACACAAAAAGGCTTAAACTTACTACATAACGAGATGCAAGGTATTTGGGAACTTGAATCATCAGCATACTTATACTCAAACTTTAGTGACAGATGGTACACCAGTATTGGTGGAAAAGCAAAAATATCATCGAGCTATAAGCAACCATATTTTATTGAAGAGGCGCTTGGTTATAGCACTTTCTTACGTTCGTTTGAATACAATGTTATTGGTGGGCAAAGTTATATTACAGGTCGTACATTCTTAAAATATGCTATAATTCCCATGAAAATAATATACCTAGAGGGTTTTAAGTGGTCTAAATTCAATAAAATTCATTATAGTCTATATATTAACACTTTTGTTGATGCAGGCTATGTTCACGATGTAAGTCCTTATGCCACAAATATTCTACCCAATAATTTTTTAGCAAGTACAGGAATAGGTCTCGACCTTGTTGCTTATTACGATGTGGTGCTTAGACTTGAATACTCAATAAATAGATTTAAAAATCATGGTTTTTTCATTCATTTAGGTAAAGCTTTTTAGTAAAAACGTAACTTTTTGTTAAACAAAAACATATTTAATCTACTAATACCGTATCTTTGGCAAATTACTCAACTATAATTACAGCTAAATGAAGGTCGGTATTTACGCAAAAGTAATCAATTCTAATTTCTTACCACGTTTGAACGAACTGTTTAACACCTTAAACAGATTGGGTTTTGATATTTGGATTCATCCCCATTTATATAGTGTTATAGATAAACAATCGTCAATAAGATTACAAAGCAACAAAATAATAAATAGCATAAATACACCAACCGACTTAGATTTTATTATTACTATTGGAGGTGACGGCACCTTTTTAGAAGCGCTATCTGCAATAAAACTAAAATCGATACCACTGTTAGGAATAAATACAGGTCGCTTAGGTTTTTTGGCAGACATTTCACCTAACGATATAGAATCTACACTAAATGCCCTTGCAAAAAAAGAGTACCGAATTGAAAATAGGTCACTACTTGA
>JAUZSW010592146.1:0-14685 GCA_034780735.1 Hyalogyrina grasslei
GCAGGCGTTATCCAATGCCTATCTAAAATCTCAGGGGTTGTATGCGTTACGTGATGGATGGATTAAGCTTCACCATTCCAAGTGAAACGCTCTGTGCGGACCCGCATGCAGGGTGTTGTGGGGGCTGAGGGTTAGAGACCCTCGGCTACCCGATTATGTTTTATTAATTGACCTGTAGAGTTACGTGCTTTCCTGTCCGTTCTAGCATATCAACTAAAGCATCTATAGTGAATTTACCAGATTTGCCACGCATAACATCAGAAACCCTAGGGCGCGTTACATGTAACAAGGTAGAGGCTTCTTCTTGTTTTAATTGTTTATCTTTAATCCATTCACTAATTTGGCACATAAGTTGGGCTTTAATCTTCATTTTGACCGCTTCTCTTGGCTCAAAACCTAAATCTTCAAAAATATTCCCATCTTTAGGGGTAATATGTGTAATAGAAGTATCAATATCACTCATGACTTTTCCTCTTTAATTATTGCTTTATATCTGACTTTAGAAATTGTTATATCTTTCATACTTGTTTTTTGTGTTTTCTTTTTGAAAGAATGAAGGACATAAATTCTATCCGCGAATTTAGCTATGTACATGACTCTAAAAGCATTCCCGTCATCATTGAGACGTATTTCTTTAACTCCAGATCCTACAGTTTGAAACGGTTTCCAATCTTCTGGTTCTAAGCCATTTTGAACTCTATGAAGTTGATAACCAGCATCTTGCCTTGCTTGTTCTGAAAAGCCGAGCAAGTCTTTGTAGCTAGAACCAACCCAAGCAATTTCTTTTTCATCACTCATAACACCAATTGTATAAAATTAGATACATTTTAGCAACAATTATAAATATGAAAGGTTTGCTGGTATAAATTATAGATGCTGGAAATTACCGCTTTTGCGTCGCAGACACATAACGCCTAGTTAAGTTGCGGAGAGAACGGGCGCTTTTTTTGCGTCTTTTTCAAAAAAAGCGCGGGTTCTCGGAGTCAACTTGAACTTTTTGTTATGCATTGATTTACTATTAAACTCATTAAGTACTGTAGCTTTAATGGTAAGGTATTTTTTTCTAGAATATTTATCAATTCATTATTTTATGGAGTTAACAATATCAATCACTTCCTTAATTACAATATCATTTGGATCTAAATTTAGATCTGGTATACCACCTCTACAAATTCCACTATCGTTCCAGTTGTGTTCTCGAGTTCCACTTGGTTCTTGTACTGTTCCTACTAAACAATCTGTGTCGCTTGGATCAATACCTGTTATTTCTGCACTTAAACCTTTAGACGTTCTAGTTTGAACCGGTTTAATTAGAATATTTGCCATACATTTCTCCTTTGTTTTATTGGGCATAACGCCTATCTCACCGGCGATTGACTCGCAAGCGGTTCTGGCGCAGCCAGATTAGCGCCGCGTGTCAATGGTCCGCGTGCAGATTCTGGTTATGTGCTTCTCGACAACTTATGTAGATTGTTTTAACAGTCTTTGATACGGAATATCTAGTTTGTTTTGAATGCGCTGTTTTTGCTTATAGTCCACAGAGTGCATTGCACAATGATTCGCAACCATAAATTTAATTATTTTTTTCGCTGTATCTGAAAATCCATTATTATCAATTTCTCTAATTATATTATCTAGTTGTAGGTTTTTGTTGTACCACATCAATATTCCATGTTTTATGAGAAATGAAGCAGGCGTGTTTTCATTATCACAAACGTGTTCAACTATATCAGTTAATTTATCAGAACCAAGTGAATGAACAATTTTAGTTATTACCCCATAAATCACAAGAAAATTCATATTCCAAAAAACCGATCTTGCTAATTTCTCCAGCTCACTTGTACTTGGGTAAGGTGTTGTTTTACCTTTCAGCTTTCTTTTCTGTTCATTTTCACTAATAAATTTGTTTAATCTGTCTGATATATATTCCACAAACTCATCTTCTCCATTTTGAATTGCCTCAAAGAAAGAAGTTAGAATTCTAAGGTGAACATTTAAACCTTCTCTAAATATAGATTCAAGCCTATCCTTTTCTAAGGAACCGGCGCGGTTTTTTATAATACGGCCCATTACTTCAACGGTTTTAATGCTTCTTCGCAATTCTATTGCTAGCTCATCATCTTCTTCTTGAAAAGAACTTTCTTCTTGCTCAGCGGTACACTCTATATTATCTTGAATTTCGAGCCTTTCAGCTCGTTCACTTTCTGGAGTAGAGGTTGTAGCCGGCAATGCTTCTTTGACAAGAATATCCAATTTACTATCGAAAAAACCAACTTCATCCTTTGTCAGATTTGCTGCTCCGTGTCGTTCAAATAACACTTCAGCATTTTTAGATAGCTTGTCTAATATATAAGTATTTTTAGAATGATGGGATATAAATATCGCTATGTATGCATTTTGATCTTTGTGCAAGCTATCTAAAACAGAATCAATGAGTACAGCATTACTTTCAATATGCTCTGATAAATACTTAGCGACAAAGAAATAATACAAATATGGGTAGCAAAATGAATAATTATTTAAACAATCTAACTTGATAAGTTGAGTATTTTTGAGTTTTGAAATTAGAACTTCCTTCCTCACAGGCATATTATATTTAGTAAGATAAATCTGCAGGAATTTCCCGAATTCACTCTCAGAAAGTGCATTTTGTTCATTGCTATATAAATAGAACGCAAATTCGGTTAGAAAATTAAGATAAGTATCTATCTCTTCGTTTTTAACATTTTCTTTAGTGAGATACAAATATATGAGTGCTTGATAACAATGCCCTTGTGATGTTATTTCTTGGTCAAGGGTGCGCCCAAAAGTTTCATTTGTGCTGATAACAGATAAGATAAAAAATGGATACGCAGGCATAATTCCACTGCCAATTATTTTTCCTAGAGATACATTAACCAAATCCGTTGTCTTATCAATAGTTTGATAATTGCTATTGTCATCACTGTTTCTACTGTTTCCTGGTGTATCTGTTAGATTAGTCCATTTTTGTATGAGATTATTCCTTAGAGTTGGTGATAGTTCTTTAATCTTAAAGTGGCTATAAGATTGTATAAGGTTTTCTTCTTTCAAATTTAAGCTGAATATGTCATCAACAATGATTAATTGAAATTGATACGCAGATAAATGCTCAATTATATTTTCTTTACGTTTAGCAAAATGAAAATCGTCTAAAATTGGGACAATTCTTTTTTTATTGATATTTTCGATTGATATTTCTTGGTATTGTTCCTTCAATGCTGCTGATATTTTGTTTTCAATTCTTCCTTGATATTGACCATTCTTATCTGAAATATAGACAGGAATAAAATTACATTCTTTCAATTTTAAAATAACCTTCTTACATAGTGACGTTTTTCCGGATTGATTCTCTCCTGCTATTAGCATTTTGGAATATTTGCAAAATTCCCGTATAACATTTTCCGAATTATCATTCTTTTCATAATCTCTAATATCGTCATATTTTTCTAATTCAGGATATACAAATAAGTCATCTAAGAGTAGTTTCTCTTTTTTTGAATGAGCTTTGGTAAGCAATTCTGCGTTTTGTAAAAAGGCTATAAAATTTTCTGAAAACCCCAATTTCTTGATATATTTATGTGCATCAATAACAGTCGAAATACCTTCATACGTATTATGCCAAGCTTGATTTAAATTATCAAAATCTTCGATTGCTTTCCCGTCTGTCGGTAAAACCAATAGTGATGGGATTTGAATATCATCCAACCAACTACATTGAGATAATATTATCGATACAACAGAAACTCCTATTTCATCCTTTAGTTCAAAGGCCTTTTTCTGTTCATTTATACATGCGGGTGACGAAAGAAAATTTGCAGAAATAAATAACAAAATTATGTCAGAATTTTCAAGATTAGCATCTATCGTGTCTTGTAATTCTTGACCCGGTATGATATTTCGGTCATACCAAATATCAACTATATTCTTTTCGGTCAAAGGATATACATGTTTCTTGAATTCATCGATATGTTGTTCATCACTATGAGAGTAGCTAACAAAAACTTTGAGTTTTTCATATTCCATGCTATTTCCTTTCATATTTTTAGCTACTTGTAAGTCTAGTAGAATTGGTTGATCTTGACTCCGACACATAACGCCGCTGTTGACGGGCCGGGTTCCCAGATAATTGATGCTTGCATCATATTCTCTGGGAACCCGGCCTGTCGAACGCACTTGTTCACAGGAAGCGTAGCGGACAGTGAACACGTGTGTTTGACAGGTTTACCGTCAACAGCAGCGTTCATAGGAAGCTCCGCGATAGCGGAGCTGCCTATGAACGCCCAAATCACTTGACGTAAAAAGAGGCGTAAATTTTGCGACAGCAAAATTTGTGACGCTTTTTACGGTCAAGTGGATTTGATTGTTAGGCAATTGAAAGCGACCCCAGTAAATTAAACAATTTCACTGAGTCAGTTTGTGCTTCTATGGGTGTAGAGCGACCATGTAACACCCAATGTCTATTTAATTTATCAGGCTGATTCTCTGTAAAATTACTTTTTAGATACAGTGTATCCACAATTGCTGAGACAGAGAGCCAAATTGTCTTATCTAATCTGTGCGTTTTTGGCTCTTGTGCTTTATTTTCAGTTGGAGCTATCATTCGCACATTGGTTGAGTTTAATGTGCCAACCTTTAGAGCCAGATAACCCTCTATAACTGTTATTAATGTTGGAATAACAACTAGGTATCTTCCTTGAATAAATGATTCATAACTTTCTATTATTGAACTCTTCCAAGGCTCAATATCTGAAGCTTTTACTACATTATCTAATACCAAATCTTTTAGAGATGAAAACTCGTTATCTGTAAAAAAAGCCACCATCGCTTCATCTACTTGATCAGAAGTGTATTCTGGTTTTGAAAATTCATTGATTTGTCTGTGTGAGAACAATATTGGTAATGCCCAGCCCAATGAAGCAAGACGTAAGGCACTTTGTTCGCGAGTATCTTCTTCTGCTTCTGTAGGAAGAAAAAATTTAACCATATTTAGTAAATAATCTTTATCCATATAGATTGCTGTAATTTATTGTTGCCTAACGTTTACATAAGGGGCGCGCGGCTTTTTGCGCGTCCCAGTGAGCGATAGCGAACGAACTTGATGTTTTTGTTAGGTTTTTATTTATTTATCAGTAACATAGAAAGTGATACGGGTTTAATCATGTCTGTTTTTGCTATCAGGTGGGGCTTGTTCTCGGCTCTCCATTCCATAATCCCTACTAACAGTTGCAACCCTTAACCTATAATTACTGAATACTCCACCACGACCTTTTTCTTGTGCAAGGCGATGTGTTTCTAAATTTCTCCATTCGTTGATTGACTCCTCATCTCGCCAAAAAGATAGAGATAAAACTTTACCTTTCTCAACAAGACTTGAAAAACGCTCTATGGAAATGAAACCATCGATTTTTTCTAATTGGGGTTTTAATTCAGTTGCTATGTCCAAATATTCTTCAACTTTTCCTTTAGCTGGATAAACCTCAAAAATAACTGCAATCATTTATTTTTCCTAATAAGATGTACTTTGATTATAGAGTATTTCAATGCACACCCCCCTAGTTTTACATGGTTTTGTATGAGGAGTGATATTTCTTAATACTTTTACTTTATGCTTTTTCCTCGCAGAGACCTAACATCAAAATAACCAGCTTGTCTGGTTGATTTTTTAGTTATAAATACTTCGGGTAATCATCGGGTTTTCAATCCTTCTCAAAACTAAAAAGTGTATCATCACCTTTTCTTATATGTTTATAGTACATTTCTAATCCCACATGGGGTGTAACTTAATTTTAGCTTGGTGAATTGATACCATTCTGGGTTCTATTTTACGCCATAGATATTTTAATGACTGGCTGGCAACCAATGCTCCTTCTAGCGATGAATCATCATCTTGATAAGATATTTTACTTAAATATAGTTGTTTGAGAACCTCTTGGCGTGTTCTCACGGGTGGGTGGTTTGAAAACCCCGTATCGACACGAACTTTTCCAAAACGAATGATGTCTGTTGCACGGCGCAATGTTTCAAGAATTTCCAATACAAAAAATGCACCTTGTGATGAGATGTTTGGTGGTACGCGATCCAATATGTTTCCACTCTCGGCAACAAGCATAAAAGCTTGTTTATCCGCTAGGAACTCTTCATCGAGCTCTGATATATCAACGGGTAAATCAAGGCCCTCCGTATCAAGTAACGTATGGCAATATTCATGAGATACTATAAATCGTTCGTTGAATGCCGTTAAGAAAGTCAACGGTAATTGGTAATCGTAAGGTGGTGGAGAAAAACCTTTTGTGCGTGATTGGCCATTTATCAAATAATTACTGTAAGTTTCAGATAGGGATTCTAATAAATCTGGTTTTTGGCTAATGACACGGTCAATATTTTCAGGTTTATTAAAGAAAGAAACCATTCTCGGTTGTGAACGCTTTATCTCCCAGCTTAAAATTACTAGTTTGGTAATCTGATATACAAATTCAATTAATCCAGCGGAAATTAAGACGTTGTAGTGGTTTTTAAATGATGATGCCAATGCGCTTAGAGCAAATGCTGGTACAGTGGCAAGTAGTATTCGGTCACAAATATCGTTATAGCGCAGGTTTGGGGTATCGGTATACTCTTGACGCAAAACCATCTCAATTGAAGCAGCTTGACGAGCCAGCATTTCAATAAATTTTGAATCTTCATCAGGGCCAGGTGAAATCCGTTGGATTATGTGTCTGGTTCTTGCCCAGCGTTTCCTCTCAAGTTGTTCGGGGTATGAGAAAGCGAAATCTCTTATAAAGCCGTTTTCAATAGTTGCTTTTCTTTCACGTTCATCAGCTTTTTGAATGGCCTTACTTAGTACATCCTTATGGAGTTGAAATTTAATCCCAAGGCGTTCCCGTGCCTTGCGCTGATGGCGCTGTAATTCTTTGATTGCCTGAGTTCGTTCGCTAGTCATATATAAAACAAAGCATTAAATTTAATGTCCAGCAAAGCCATCAACGATGGCTGCTGCAATATCAGGGTTATTCAAATATCCAATGATTCCATGCCGATTGTTGGTGAAGTTGTCTACCTGGTTATTATTTTTGATTGGTGGATCAGTTGGAAAATATTTGTCATTCAAAGGATTAAGCGCCACAATATCTCGCTCGTCATATGCATTTAACCAGCCATCGTGAGCATTATTTTCAGGAATCCCCAGTTTTGAGCTGATAGCTTTGATACCGAGTGGTGAGCCTACGGTTACAAATTTACAAAGATGTAGTTTTAGCTGGTTATCCATAATTACCCTGTAAGCAACAACAGAACCTAATGAATGTCCGACTACAACAGTGGGTTCATCCGTTATCAATTTCTCGACTATTTGATTAATACCCTGAGTAACACCCGGTGAATTTACATACAAGTAAACATCACGGAGAAACTTTTGGATGGCGTACTTTGATGTTTTGGTGTAATTCTTATCAATTGTACGAGCGATAGCTTGTACCCATGCCCAGTTTTGTATTCCTTTTTCACGAACATCAGTATCTGACATTTCTGCTTCTATATCTGAATCAGTTAGTTCGGAGTGGTCGAACATTTCACCAAGCACTGATTTCATGAAATCTTCGTACTTTTTATTTTGCCCCGCACCTTTGGCAATAACATCACTAGTATCGGGTAAATTGGCTGCGTTTTTATATTCGTCCAGTTTGTCTCCATAAAACGGGAAATCAAAGGACACACCTTCCGGACGTTTTTTTCCTGCTCCTAACAATCCTTTATTCAGTGTTTCTAACCAGGTTCGTTTTAGAGCAGCGGGGTCTTTTCCGCCTTGAGCAATTCCATGAATGAATAATATTCTCATATTTGTTTCCTCATTTCTGATTCTCTTTGTTTATTAGACTCTCAACCAAATTAGCCCCACTGCTTTCAAAAGTTGTCCAGAGAGAATTGCATAAATAGGCCCTGGCTTCTTCAAGTAGAGGGGCTATCTCAATGTTTCTCGCCCGAAGTAGGTTCCATGTCTGGGTGAGTAATGGGCAAAAAGGTAGTATCTTTGATGATGTTTGAGAGCCTTTAAACCGTGATGTCATTACATGTAAATCAAACAGGACTGCATTAATGTCATGTTCCATATAATTTTTAATACTCAAGATGCGCTTATCTTCTCCTGCCTGGTAATAGGCATGTGCTGCATAAAGCCCCAATGTTGGATCAATGGCCTTTTCAATTAGGATTCTGTTGGCAAGAGAAGTAGCTTCCTTGTCCGACGAAAGCTTAAAGACATTTTGTTCAACAGCTATTGCAACCAGTGCACGCAAGCGGTCAATCTTTTGTTTTTTCTGCTCATATCCATGCCAGCGCCAATGGTTGGAAGAAGGTATGTAACTGATATTTGCAAGTCCGGAATCGTTGATAAGTAGATGGCCAATGTAACCAGATAGGGCTGGTAGAACAACACCTCGTCCATTAGATAGCCTGAGCAAGACTGTTACCCCAGGTTCTACATCCCATAAGCGCAATACAGCAGGAGTACCGGAAATACTTCCGTTCTCAAGTAATTCTATAGTGGCATTGTTTCGACCTTTTGTACAAACTGCCTTGGTGACAACTGCTCCGGCGACCGTAAAACCACATTCTGATTCAAAATGATCTATCCAATCTGACGGTAAACGTAAATCAATCTGTTGTTCTGTTTCTGAATTATCCACATCCAGTGATGTTTTTACGTGTCTAAAGCCTCTTGTTGATAAGGTCCGTTCCAAGCTATTGGATGTATCATGGGAAAGGTTAACATCGCTTTGGGTCGTAGGTATTCCGGACCCGGAGAATGAATCTTCTGATTCAATTTCTCTGGTTGGACCACCATCAATTGGGATAACCAGGTGGGACACAGATTTATTATTCGATGAAAGTGAATCACCTGCTTTATCAATTAGCCTTCCGATAAAGGTATCATCACTTGATGGAACATTAATATCCAGTAACTGAATCAACTCTGGATTGATTTGTGCCAGGATCGTATTAACCTTGGATTGCAAAAAATGTTCGAGTCGACGGTTAGGTACAATCTCGGATATCTCTCCCCCAATTTTTACCTCCTTGACCATATCGTCTGTTGCTTCCCTATAGGCAGACAAAAAGGCATAAGACAAAACGCTAGTGGGTTTGCCGTTGATATTAACTTCATAGGCTTGTTGGGCATCGCTGGTAGCTTTGAAGTAATCAATTTTTGAAATACTTTGAATTTCTGCCAGATTTGGAAAAGCATCAATACCAGAAACCATGGCACCCGTACGAGAATCAGGAATAGACCGGCAAGCATCGGAGATAAATACTACGTTAGGAATTCCTGAATGACGTGCAAAATACATGGCACCTTCAAGATTGATAGCTTCATGTGCTAGAGTTGGCGCTTTACTCAATAACCAATAGTCTCCTCTGGAACTCCAAAAACCATGACCAGAGAAATATACTAGCAGTTGATGATATCTGGGTGGTACTGATACGAATTTGTTTATCGCATTACTAATCTTCTCTGCGGTTACTTGTTCTGTTTCATCTGTTATCAATTCAACATTAAATTTCTCTATTTTATCTAACCAGTTTGCAACTTCTTTGGCACACGCAACGGCAGATTTCAGTGTTATTAAATTGCCTGTTTTGTTCACTCCAATAACGACAGCTGCTCTTTTCAACTTAGACATTACAATTTCCTACGTCATGGTTCACTTTAATATTTTTAAATCTACTATACGTACTATTTTTTATATTCAATATTCATGCCAAAAAGGACATGTAATTGCATTACCCCTAAAAAGGGGTTTTAATTTTTTTATCTAAATCCTTTGGTATTCTGTCAAGCTTATTTTCTCCGAACCCAACTTGGCAAACATCGAAATCCGCTTTTGATTTTTAGTTTTTTCCCGATTTCTGTGATGTACTTTGAAAAATCAACATCCTGCTTTTCACAGGCTAATATTCACCGCATTCAACTTAAATATTTCTAGTCATACTTGCTTCACAGCAATCAGCTTTAGCTCTTTCAACAACAACTTTCTTTTCTGTTATTATCTTGGCAGGAGGTATATACCCATAGCGCTAGAGAATTAGGAGTAACAAATATCAAACCCGCCACCCATTAACGAAATAATTTTCTCGCGATGCTGATCAATTTCTGAGCGCTGTTTGTTTTATGTCATATTTACATTCCGATTGTGACGTAGTGAATTTTTTATATATGGCATTGTTATGCATCTACTGGCAACTTAACTCCCGTATAAGCTCGTCATCTCCTGCTTTTATTGCCGAAATACATGCATCGTATTTATTTTTGGACAATTCTAGCTTAATTGACGCAGTAAGAGCTGCGAACTCTTTTTGATCTGTTGACTTAAAGTTGTCAAACACGGAACCAATTGCAGCGAAATATACCTCGATAATGTCTGCTGGCAATTTGAATAGTGCAACAACCTCCCCCCCTTTTTCTTGTTTGTATTTGGTGGGGATACCATCAACAAACGCAAAATCAGCCTAATTTATTTGAGAAAAATGTTTTTGAAACCGGTAAAAAATGGGTTTTCGACTCAGATGGCGAGAACACTACAGACGCAGAATTTGGACCATTGCCAGTTGCAGTAATTAGATAGGGTATATTTTGCCTACAATAAAGCCCTGAATACTCTTTCGTTGCTTCCATTGAATGCGGCGCGACGTTTATAATGCTATCCTGTCTGTCTATTTTTATATTCATTCCGCAGGCGACATGAGAGTCCGGGTTCGGATATATGAAACTGTGATCACCATCTGTACATGGTAGATCCCGTTCGCCAGCCATCTTTATCCCTAGGGTTTCTAACTGACCAATTGATGAAGCAAGATTCTTAAATGCATCTGTAACGTTACTTACGGTTGTTGATTTTTCTGATGTTAGCAAACCTGTTTCACTAACACCCACATCTAAAGTATTCTTTCCGAATACATTACCCCCATGGCGAAGTACGTATTGTTTAGATAAATCTGGGTATGCAAAGGTTGTACCTAAAACGATTTTTGTAACTTTTGCATCTTTAATTGTTATCGTAACCAAGAAATCCTTCTTCGGCATAAAATAAGTAAGGCCATCTACAGCATACATTCCAGTTTTTGGGGTTTCAACAGACTTAATGCTCGAGCATGCCGTTAAGGCAGCAGCGGTTGATATCGCGATAAATATCTTAAACATCGTTTGTTCTCCATTTGTGTTGCATAACGGCCGCCATAACCGGAGGCAAAAAGCTGCATAGCGAGGTACGAGCGGCGCAGCTTTTTGACGTCCGTGTTTATGGCTTTGTTAGCCTTTATTTTCGCGCTGTGCATTGTTGCTAGATTCCGAATTAAACTGGAGGGGTTCTATTTTATTCGTTTTAATCGTGTAAACATCTTCAACATAAAGATGGAAAAAGAAAAAAGACATAAACAACACTATCAATCCAATCACAGACGAGCTAAATTCAATCCCAGCCTTCCCGATTTTAAAGGTAGCTTTTGATTGCTCCTCACCAGATGAGGACGTTTTGGTAATATCGTTTTTAAACTGAAGATATGATAACCACAACCCACCAAGCACCAAAGCTGTTACAACAAAGAATATGAGAACAGTCATTACTTGTTGAACGATGTAGGCAGTTTTTTCTATGCTCATCAACTCCTTTTGATGTTCTATTCTGGCACTATTATATGTGTTTTGATTTTTCAGTGATGTAGTACTACTTTTGTATGACTGATAATTATACTCAAGCTCTGCATGCCCTAAATCATCAATAGTTAGTGACGTTTGCTTATCAGCGGCCAATGCGGAGAAAGAAAAAAACACAAGAAATGCACTTAACACTAGTTGTAAGGGAATAAAGTTATTGTTTCTCATTTTGGACATTCAAATTTACCAGGATATTTTTCACAAAAATCTGTGGCAGTAGTAATAGGCTTAGGAGTTATAGGCGTGATAGGTCCACCATCTACTTGAGGAACTTCTTGACAGTCATCGCAACTTTTTAATAACTTATCTAACGCACTTCTCTGCTTTACATTTAAATTTTCTTCTTTCGGGATTTTTAAAATTCTATACTGTGTGTCTAGCTTAAATTGAGAATCGTCTATAGCACCAAAAGATTGAAGATCCCTCATTTGATAGGTAGGAGATATCTGCTCCATAGCCACTTGGGCATTCACGTGAAATGCTGAAAATAGCATAAGCAATAATATTGTAAATTTCATGCTCTGACGATTCTCCATAAACTTGATTGAAGGCTAACGGTTAGTAGACGTCAATATGATGTCTATCGCGCAATGCAACACATTTCTAACGCCCCTTTTAGTGTTCCGTTTTGTATATATAATTCAAGCAGTAACAAAAATATTAGCGTCTATTATTGAGACGACCAGATCCCTTGTTTGCGTGATATGCGTCGTATTCCGTCGATATGCATCACTCTGATGTGATGTTCCTTTTAGTTTTCTCTCTCTTAAGAAAGATTGTTGGACTTGCCACCTGTTCCCCCCATTCTTTTGCTCCACCGTCAGTGCTTTACTAGACCGGATCCCATCGATCGAGACCATCTCAATGCTATCGTCCGGGATCGAGTCTGTGCCATCAGGAACAAATAGAACAGAGGTATTTTCACGTCCGGGCATATAAAGGCTCGCAATTCTAGATGGTGAAATGATCACATTCACACTATCGGCCTGGCTTGTTCCCACCCGGGCTTCAAACCTTACAGACGGAAATTGAGCAACACCCGATCTATCCCATGCAAGCTCACAGGTATTAGCGGAATTTAGATGGGTTAGTTCGGAATTCTGTACCTTGAACGGTATTACAAATGCTTCTTTGCCATCAAATAAAGTGTCAAAGTCGAAATGATCAATATTACGTGATGATTGTTCATCTGAGGCTGTCCAGAAAATCCTCAAATGCGAAATACCTGGATCGGGCGGAAAATTCGCCGCCAAAACACAACCACAGAAAGTAGTTGATAAAATAAACGAAAAAGATACAAAGAATTTGGAACAGTTCATCCCTAACCCTCCACTAACAATTCTTATTAATACCCAGATTTCATAAAAAGTTTTAAAGTTATGCTTTTCTATTTATAGACTCTACCTGCCAAAATGCTTAAATACCTTATTATTGCTATTGCTATTATTTGTTTCGTGTTAACAGGCCCTAGTAGAAAATACGCCAACGATACCTGCAACTCTCCATCTCCAGGCCAAAATATTCCAAGGTGGTTACTGGCTTACACGAGGAACGTGCAAAACTATGATTAAAAATTTGTTCACCTGCTTTGGATATATTTTCAAGGGTTTTCGTCTGATAGGCGCAACCGGGATGCGACGCTTTGTGGTTATTTCTTTTTTAATCAACGTGGTGATTTTTTCGGGCGCCCTCTGGTGGGGTTACTACGAATTGGACCAATATCTACTCAAAAAACTGCCCGATTGGTTGAGCTGGTTATTAATTCCGATCTTTACCCTATCCGGTTTATTGATCGTTTTTTACGGTTTTACGCTCATCGCAAACCTGCTGGGTTCACCTTTTAATTCTGTATTAGCTGAAAAAGTAGATCGAAAACTTGGCGGCCAGTCGATCAACCCGAAAAACAGTCTGATCGGCCTAGCCAGCGGAAGTATAAAATAAGAATCCCCGGGGCAAGCCCTCTCGCTACCGCTCGACTTTCTCGTTTCTCTAGAAAGCGGGGTATTCAACCGGAGCTTTATTCACCCATTTTTTCGCCCCAAGGGACGGGGAATAAAACCCCAAGAGATTAAACCTAAAATATATTATAAGTCACAGAAAAATATATAAAAACCATACAATTGCATCAACCGGTCATTAGGTTCAAATACCGCAGCTCAATTACAGGAGAATGCAATAATGATAGATAAAATGTATTTCGCATCAGGACAGTGCTTATGTGGGAATGTGAAATATACGATTACCTCGCCACCAATGAGAATGGGACAATGTCATTGCGATGACTGTAGAAGATCGTCGGGTACAGGGCATTCATCCAACGCATTTTTTAAAAGAGATGATGTAAAAATTGAAGGTAAAACAAGTGATTTCGCTTCAAAAACCGATACTGATTCTACCATCACGCGACACTTTTGCCCGAAATGTGGGAGCCGCCTTTTTGGGTATAGTAGTGTGGCTATAGATATTATAAGCGTCTCTGCAGGGACATTGAATGATAGTTCGTGGTTTAAACCCAACGCCATCGTCTACAATAAAAGAAGACCAAAATGGGACCTTATGGATAAAAACATTCCTACTTTTGAAGAAATGCCACCAACTCCAAAAAAGTAACCGTTTTAAGAAAGTGAACCTAATTGGGTAGCCGGGGCCTCTAACCCCATCCTCCCCGCATACAGGTCCGCACGGGGCGCTTCCTTCGCGTACAAAGTGACACCCAATGTTGTCACCTCAAAGCTGGTTACATCACTTGGCCACCAGACGATGACTTCACCTTCGAGTCTTGTTTTTATTTCGGCCTTAATTTTACCCATTCAGAGACTGTTGCGGTTTGTAAAGAAGGTTTGAATCAGCGCGTGGCGGGAATGCGATTATCTGAAAAACCGACCAGAGAAGATTGAAACACCTGGATTTCCTTGGCCTACGATCCTTTGAATCCAGGCGGTAGATAAGGGCTACCT
>JAUZSW010595478.1:0-14626 GCA_034780735.1 Hyalogyrina grasslei
CCAGCGATTCGACGACATGCAATAATCGCAGGCAGGCTTCCAATTGATCCGTTGAGTGTGTTTCATTGCTGCTTAAAACCGTCATACTGACCTCCTATTAGGTCTTTTGTTTAGGCCCGAGCCAGTGTTGGCGCACTGCTTCGGGCGGTCCATTTACGTTTTTTCGTACTCCACCAGTGTTTGATGGATGTTGGATAGTTCGATGAAATCAACGTCTCGTGGCGACGAGCCCATGTATTCCTCGATCTTCTTCAGTGCCATTACCGTAAGCTCTCCATTAATCTGAGCATCCGTTGCTGCTCTGGAAATATCCAACGAAATATGTTTTGCAATAGAGGGGGTTTGACGATCTCTATAGTAAAGTTGTGTGTCGGCTTCTATTAGCATGACTCTTCTCCAGGTTGTTTCGATTACAATCCGTGTCCCGTCGTCCAGCACCCCGTTCTATTTTTGATTTCCTCTGGGGTCGGTCTTTCGCTCATATCAAATTTAAAGGTGTGGTCGCTATAAATAGTGAGCCACCCCCATTTTGCATCTTCATCCTTTTGACCCTCTATTGCCGGACCTTCTCGCCACGGTTCACGGCTAATCTCTTGGCGCGGGCTATTGTGTTTCATGATATCCGGGGTCAAAAGTATAATTCATCGTGGATTTGTATATGTACCTGAAAACCCTATTCCACCAACCAACTAGTTGTCGGCCCGCCATCATAACGACACCGGTAAAGCTTCCCTTGATAAATGATTGGATCGCCTAAACTGAAGTCCAGCTCTTTGTAAGGGCACGTTAAAACATCCTCGCCATTTGGCTCGACAACCGCCGTAGCCGGACTTACAAAAAACACTACCAACACCATTAAATATTTCATTTTTATCTCCTTGCGCTGCTTAACTCGGGGTCGCACGTCCCACTCACCACACTATTAATTTCTTTTAATGCGTTGGCAAGCGCGTCAACCTGCGCATACTGGGGTAGATATTTATTTATAGCGACGGCGTAATTTATTTCGCCTGTTTTTTTATCCGTGGCTTTAGTTATATTTGTTACGCCTTTCTTGAAAAGTACGCTTACCTGTAACCCCTCATACAGCCGCACCTTTTCGTCCGCCGCACGAAGAATATCTGCGTCGCACGCTTCATGCTTTCCTTTAATCTCAGAAAAGATGACTTCAATCTTACCCAGGATCTCGTCTAGTGTCTCACTGCGGGGAGGGTATTTATCAAGGAGCCTACCAACTCCTTCTTGAATCCTGATCTTTGGGCTTAAATGAAGCATTATCTTTTCCTTCGTTGAGTGAACATGAGTCTATTATACGGGTACATGTTCCCCATTACAAGCTATTTATAAGCTTCTTCTAGGATTTTTATCGGCCAATCCGGGCATGTTCGCGCCTTACTCGCCGCAGGATCACAAAGCCATGATTTTACAGAACCTAACGAAACAGCCCTGCGCGTCTCGGTGCTCAGGACCTCCACGACCTCCGGTTGCGATAATCCAAACTCCTCCATCAAAGCACGAAGAAGCTCCCGATTCTCTAGATTCTTTTTAGTCGCCACAACCACCCTCCTGCCGAACAAGCGCGGCAGGGATAGCCGCGCAGGGCACAGGGATTGTGCCGATAAACTTAAATATTTTTTTATTTTCCACCTCTGCCCTCTTATTCACTGATAAATAGCCGTGTGTTTTGCGTGTGTGCGTAACGGGATTAAATTTCATGGGTTGCGAACTCTTGAAAATAGCTTTCCAAACACCTCTTCTAGTTTTGCCTCCTGCGGCCTTACCTTGCGCTCCAACGTTCTTTTTTGCTACCGCCATTAGATCTTTCCATCCGCAACCGTTTTTGTATAACGCCCTCACATGACTATCTCGAAAATTCGAAGGGGTTGCTCCATGTAGACCAGCCCTCTTAATTAGACGTTTTATTTGCTGAGTCATAGATCGAGAACTGGTAGTTCCCGGAACCTTTTTTACGAGGCGACAACTTATAAGGGTTGCCGCGATCATTAAGAAAAACCTTACTCTCTGGATCAAGACCTCGATATGCCAGTAATCTCCAATGTTTTTATCAAAATGATCGGAAATTCCAAACCGATATTCCATCAAACATGTTATTGAATTCATTGCAACATTAATAGAATAATTGCAAATTTTAATATAATTTATTCATGTATAAGTTATCTGCATGTAAATTCTATGTTCGCTTTTTTCCATCCTCCAGGAGGACAGGTATAACAACAAGAATCACATGTCTGGTCTCCTTGCAGCCCTAATCCCCACTGTCCCTTTTTAAATTCAGAATCAGCACCAAGACAGACTTGTGTTCCATAAGCACAATCAACTGACACTTTTTCAGTATTTTTAAATATACGATGACCAGCTAAAGTATATAGTTCTTTTTTGTCATCTGGCCACGTTTCACCAGTCAGTTTTCCGTTAATTGATTCGAAAAATCTTATGTTAATAGAGGCATCAGTTGCCTTTTGTAATCTTTTTCGTAGCGGTGTTTCTTGTATTTCTTCTATTGTTGATGTAGGCATCGAACAAGAATGAGATACATAAAAATGTATGTAGCTTGTGTATTCCAATTTTTTCTTTGGTGTTGTTTTATCTCGATGTTGTTCAATTTCACTAATTAATTCTTTTGATACAGATGGCATTGATCTTAAATTGTAGTATGACTGGGTATCATTTTGAAGAGCAGATTTCTTGTACCATTTAATCGACTCTTTTACATTTTTTTCAACGCCTCTGCCTTTGTAGTATATCTGTCCCATTTCAAATTGTGCTTGAACTTTACCTTGTTTTGCTGATTTGAGAGTCCATTCAACATACTTTTTAAGATTTTTTCCAATTCCCCGTCCAGATTCATACATTTGTCCTAAACGATATTGTGCATCCTTGTGCCCTTTGTTTGCTGATTTAAGCAACAATTCAAAAGCTTTATCATGATTTTGCGTCACATCTTCTCCCCAAAAATATGCTTCTCCTACTTTGTAACAACTATCACTATCATTTTTTTGACATTTATTAAATAATGATGCAAGTTCATTGTTTTCACTGTTATTATGATCTCTTCGTTTTCCCTTGCTGATAGTCATGGTTACGGGGGAATGAATTTTTACATTAGTGTTTGCTGCGGGGGTTGTTGAAACAATCATTCCGTCTTCAATATTATTGGAAAAGATATGTACTGTTGAACCTCCTCGCAAAGAATTGTCTTTTAATTTAAAAGCACATTGTCGATGTGTTAAGTTACGACAATTCGGCACGATTTTTCTTCCTTGACCATTAGAAATGGTAACTTTTACATCAGATCCAAATAACGCTTTTTTTCCTGATCCGGGAGTGAGTTTTAAAATAGTACCTCTTTCGTCGGTATGTGTTTCTTCTTCTATTGTTGTTACGTTGAATCCAGCCTTCTCTACCCTTGCTTTACAATCATCTATTGTTCTGTTTGAGCAATGGGGAACATATACGTAACTTCTCTTCTTTGCAGATGATGGCCATGACCATGATGATGTGCAAAAAGATGTTAATAGTATTAATAACAGTATTCTATTCATTCTGGATTACCTATTGTTATATGAAGAATATTTATTCGTTGTTTTCGTTGACATACATTTCTAAAGAATAGTATTGACCATGTTCAGTACTTGATTCTTTTTTATTGTTTTTATCGATTTCACTTTTAAAGCGAATACGCTCTTTTTCTATATCCTCTTTGCTAGGAGGTTGTGCTGTTATGTCGAAGTTCATAATTTAGCAACATAGATCGTCCGATAAGCGGGGCGTCCATTTTCAATAAGCTCAATAGCGCCAATTCCTACGCTTTGTGTAAAATATTTAAATTTTGAAAAAGGCTGTTTTCCCTGACAAATAGCGTTTAAATCACCAGTAAACCGTTTCTGGGTGTGGGTGGGTGGTGCCTTGGACTCTTTTAACGACTGCTTATTTATAAAGCGATTTTCTTTCATTTAAGTTTTATATCATCCTTAAAGTCGGGGGGATGTAGCTACGACATGATGTAAAACGTCAATTTTCTGTACTTTAAGACTGAGCAAATGCCTTCTTTTGGGTATAAATCGAGTAATTTTGACATCAAATGGCCAAAATTGAGGTTGGGATGCCCTTTTTGACTACCGACTTAGTAGGGGAAATATATTTTATCCTAAATATCAATAGCATAAGATTTTACATCATGTCGTAGCTACACCAAAGTCGGGTGGTTTTACGCCTTTCCAAATCTGCTTCATTGCCTTGCCTATTCGCTCAAGAGATGGGTCAATGTAAGTCAATGTCATTTCTGGGTCAGCGTGTCCTAGAACGCTCTGTATCAGTTCTAAATCACACCCTTTACGATCCATCATCGAGGCTAGACTGCGTCGGCCAGAGTGTAACGTTTACCTGTAACTGTTACTTTATTACAGTTTATATGCGCATCCACAGTGAGAGCAAATGTTACTTATCCATAGCACCGATGAATTCATCATCAATGGAATATCACACCCAGGCATTCCTATACTCATAGATAATGAAATGCTGGTGGTTGGAGCGGTTCTTAAGTTTACTGTCTACCAGGCTATCCAGAATGGGTCAATCAGCAGCAAAAACACCATTCGTAGTTACACAAATTCATTGTATGACTTCTTTAGTTTCCTAGAAGCTAATAACTTACCGTGGGATAAGCCATATCAACCTGAGTCTGGAACTGCAATATCAGTTGTAGCTCTATACCGTAATTGGTCTGCATCTCTAACAGGTGCTGCCGCTTTGAAGGCATCTACCATCAACACGAGGCTTGCTGCGATTCGCCAATTCTACGAATTTTGCAAAGAACGGAAAATGATCATACAACTACCCTGGAAAGCAGTAAGCAGGATCAGGCAGCATGATGTTGATTCATTTTTCAGCAACACCAGAAATAACCAAAACACTGACACAACTGATTTACGCTTAAAAACCTTTATACAACCACCAAAAGTTTTGACTCTTGTACAAGCAAAACAGCTTATCAGCAAGATAGATAACACAACATTGTCTCTGATTGTAAAGATGGCACTTACAACTGGAATGCGGAGAGATGAACTAATCAGTTTTCAGCGTGACAGTGTATTTAAGCCACTGCCATCGCAAATCAATAAAAGAATACCAATAGACCTCATACCCCGACCTGGAATGCAGAGAACCAAAGGCAACCGAGCTAGAACAATATATATACCTGCGCCTTTGATGATGGAACTCTATGAATACACAAGGTTTGGGGAGGGCGTGAAGCGCTTGAAAACAGGACAGGATAATTCGAACACCTCAACTACGAATTTATTTCTTAACTTTCAGGGAGAGCAATTCTCAGAGCGATCACTCAATACTTTATTGCGCAAATTATACCAGAAAGATCATATTTCATTCCCTGTATCACCTCATATGCTTCGCCATACTTATGCCACCATTGAGCTTTACGCTGAATCACAAACTAAAGATATGGCTCAGGCATTGGCTTGGGTTAGGGATCGACTTGGGCATTCCTCCATTCAAACGACCACGGTTTATGTCCACTGTATTGAACAACTCAACGACTATGAGCTACATCAGTATCAACATGAATTATTGGCAATGGCGGGATTATGAACGGACAACGCAAAGATTATTCGTTGAATACGTCGGCAATTCCCGACAACACTATTATTGATGGGCCTTGTCCGTGGGTTTGGAAAACACCCTTAAGGAAAATTGATTTCAAGAGACACAACCACTTACATGGAGATTATTTGAAGCCGTATGTAGATAGAGGTCAGTTGCTAAATCAATGCAGAAATTCTATATGGGGAATGCGATACGAACTAGCCGATAGCAGCATTCTGAATCTTTATGAAAGTGGGCTAAAGATTATTTTTAATTTTATTGATGAGACTAACACCAAAATATTTGGAATTAAGGACTTTACATCTGAAGTAATAGCATCGCTCGTATTTTGGTTGAAAAATGCCAAAAATAGTCGTACTGGAGAAACAGTATCGTATGTTACTGCGAGGCGACGCTATGTAGCAATTAAGACAATACTAAGCTTCTATATTCGTCAGGGACTCTTTGATAATCGCCTACTACCAATCAATCCTTTTCCAAACGTCAATCGCGCAGCCAAAGGCACTGAGTCCTATAGCCGAGCAGAAATGCAGAGTATAATGAAGCTTTTATTCAAAGAACTAAGGGCAATCCGTCTCGGTAATTCGGTGTTGAGTCAGCGAGTACAGCTTTCTGTATACCTACTGCTTATCATCGCCAAAACCGGCCTTAATAAATCACCGCTCGAGGACGCATCGAGAGATAGCCTCAGGCCACATCCACTTCAGCCTGACAAGGCGTGGGTATTATTAACCTATAAACGCAGAGGCATGAATACACACGCTATCAGCTTGCGTAATACTAGGGAAGTCAGCTCCATGGACAGCCTTCCAAATAGCGTGGCAGGCCTGATTCAGGAGGCCGTTGCATTTACAGATGGTTTGGTGCCAGAAGCAATGCCGGAAGAGAGAGACAAAATTTGGTTATACCGGTCAGAAATGACTAAAAAAGTCAAAGCATTCAAAGGGCTTTGTCTGTCAAAATGTGCGCATATCATTGCCTCTCATCACCAGCTCAAGGACGAGCAAGACCAGCCAATAACTATATCCGCCAAGCGGCTAAGAAAGACCTTTGCGGAGCGGGTATGGCAACTCACCGGCGGAGATGCCTGGAAGACAGCCAGGCTGTTAGGCAATACCCCTCAAATCACTGATAGGCACTACCTCGATGTGACACCCACTATGGAAAAAAACCATCGTTTTGTGGGCATTGCCCTGGAAATTCATGCTAGAGGATTGCAGCAGGATCCACATGCCATAGAATTCTTTGCGAAAAAAACGGGGTTTTCCGCTAAAAAATCTGCTGAGATATTGTCCGGGAGCAATAATACCGGAGTCTCACGTTGCTCAGATCCTCTATCGGGTAGTTATGCTAATGGGGACGGGACGCCGTGCACTAAATTTCTAAACTGTTTTCGCTGTCCAAATCAAATCGTACTGGAAGATGATTTATATCGACTCTTCTCTTTCTACTGGCTCATTATCACTGAGCGCTCATTTATTGGCAGAAAACGTTGGAAACGGTTATATGGATGGGTTGTTAGGGAAATTGACAACCAAATCGTACCAAATTTTAACCATAGGGCTGTATCAGACGCTAAGGAAAAAGCCCGTATTCAGCCTCACCCAATGTGGAATCAACGAAATATCTTATAGGCAGAGGTATGACTGTTAATGCGCTCAGGCTAATCTCGAAAAAATCAATCACATCTGATGATGATTTCGCTATTTCCTATTTGAATGGCCATACCCTATCGCTATTTTCTGATCCTATTTGGGATTTTTCACCTTATATTGAAAATCGTAACTGCAAAAAAAGTGATAAAGAAATTAATTTCAAAATTTATCTTCCTGGCGGAGGTAGATTAACGGATACGGAGCATCAACGACTATTATGGGCATGCAAAGGATTTCTTTACGCTCGCATGACGAGACCACATCCCAGAAATGGAAAAATCGTTAAACCCCGCACTATTGTTGGCTTGTGGTTCCGGATCAGGCCACTAATGGTGTGGATGTTAGAGAATAACATTGTAGATTTTCATACGCTGACAGAAGACGATGCGGCTGCATACCATAAATATATCTCCAGCCTAAACTTAGCGCCTAATACAGTTTTGAAGCGTTTATCCGTGCTTGAAATGTTGTACTTGTATTCCGATTACTATCCCTATTCGTTAACACATCATCCATGGCCCAAAGAAACCAGCATTTCCCTATCGGGTGACAGAAGTAGCAGAAGCAATCCACTTCAAAAGCAAACCCAGGCGATACCTTCGTATGTTTTTGCTCAATTAGGTAGGTCTTCTCTCGATCTCATCGAGAATCAGAGTGAACGTATTGTCTCCACCTATGCGAAATGCTGTGACATTCTCAGAGAACACCGGCCAATAGCAATAAAGCTCATTGACTCTGGCGATAGAAACCCAGTAGTCCAAGAGCGTGAATTTCAGATCCAGTATTGTTCAACTAGGGCGAAATTTAGAACTTTGTTAAATATTGTCCGACAACACGACTTCAACAACTACGGAGATATGAACAAAGCGGTTAGAGGCCTTCAGACAGCCGCATATATCGTGTGTGCTATGTTCTCTGGGCTAAGGGACTCAGAGCTTGCTTCTTTAGAATTAGGTGCATTCAAGACAAAAACAGGACTAGATGGCGAAACCTACCATTGGCTCTATGGGAAGACCTACAAATTAGAAGCCGCACCCAAAAACGCACGCTGGATGGTGCCTGAGTGCATCAGCAAAGCTGTGTCTGTGCTTGAGAAGATTACTGATTTTAATAGACAAAGCCTGCAACATCAGCTTAAGTATCTTAGCTCTAAAGAAAGGAAAGATAAAAATTGTAACGAGATCCAGGATTTAGAACGATGGTCGAAAAGCCTCTTCCTTACCAAAGCCAACCGAGGATATACCTACAAAAATATTGACAACGAGACGGCTAACAATCGATTACGAAAGTTTGTTAAAAAACATGAAATAGTTGATGAAAATGGTGAACTGTGGCCTATTTCAACTCACCAATTCAGGCGATCTTTTGCGGTATTTGTGGCTAAGAACCTTATGGGCGATCTACGTTATTTACGCCACCATTTTAAACATTGGTCTCTAGATATGACCTTGCACTACGCTAAATTACAAGATGGTGATGAATCGCTCATTTCAGAAGTACTAACAGAAAGAGATAGGCTAAACCGTATTATCGTTTCTGACTGGTTAACTGAGGATAAACCATTAGCTGGTGGCCGTGGCAAGTCGATCATGGAGTTCCGCTCCCGAAATCGGGTTAAAACAGCTAAAGATTTATCAGATGCAACCACAAACCTTGCAGATGGGTTATTTATCCGCTCTACTGGGCATAGCTGGTGTTTGAGCAACACTGAAAGCTGTGGTGGGCAGGGTCTTTATGACTCACTCCAATGTGCTTCTTGTGATAACGCTGTAATCGATAAATCACTTATACCAGCCTGGAAAGGTATCAGAGAGCATCAAGAAGATATTTTATCTGTTGATGGTGTCGGTGAGCCAGTGAGGTATCACGCTAAGAAACAGATAGCAGAAGCAACTCGAATAATTGAGGAGCTATCTGATGAACAACACTGAAGACAGAATCAAAAAGGCTCTACTTAGAATTGAAAAAAGCAGACCATCAGTTGTCAATCTTGATAGGCGATTGAGCATAGCGGCGGTGGCTGAGGAAGCTGGGGTTCACAGAACCACAATAATTAATCGTTACCCAAAAATCGCAGATATCATTCGGCAGAAGACCGGCATAAAGTTAGCCAATAAAAGTAAGGACAGCGAGCGTATTCATAAATTAGAAGTCCAGCTATCAAAGGCAAATAAAGAAATAGCCAATTTAAAATCTAAACTAGCTAAGGCTATTTCAATTCAAGCCAGCACCATAGTTAATACAGATAACTAGGGGTATTAGCGGGTTACCAAACCCTCAATACGCAATATCTGGGTATACTCGAAAGCCATTATTTATAGCGGTCAGCGTCCTCACAATATGGGGAAATTCTTAAGGACATCCCAGACGGCCCATTTCATGGTAATTTACTCATTCGATGCAAAGGAAATGCGTCATGTCTATACTTGAAGAAATCAAAAAATGGGCGATTAACCAGCCGAACTGGCAACAAGACGCAATCGCTCGACTTTATGCCAACCATGAACTCTCGGGCTATGACCTAGATGATCTGTATGCCTTGCTAAAAGCGGAGCATGGCATTCTCGACCCCGAAAATCGAGTCGCCGGGAGGTTAGCTACTGAACAGGTATCTGCCCCGCCGACGCCCCATCAGCTTATCCAGCTCGTCGCCATCAAAGACCTTGAGAATGTTAACGCCATCGCGGAGGGACAGCGGCTTCCAATCGAACCTTCCGGCTTAACAGTCATTTACGGCGAGAATGGCACCGGCAAGTCAGGTTATTCCCGCGTGTTGAAGAAAGCATGCCGCGCCCGAGATCAACGTGAGCCAATCCTGCCAGACGCTAACAAAGAATCCGGCAAGGCCGGTTCCGCCCAAGCAAGTTTCGAGATATTGAACAACGGTGTAGCCAACACCGTCAGCTGGACAGATGGTCATCCATCACCCGACGAGCTTTCCGAGATTTCAATCTTTGACTCGCATTGCGCACGCGCCTACGTCGACAATCAAGGGGACTTCTCCTACATACCTTATGGACTTGATATCCTCGAGGGGCTGGTTAGGGTATGTAACAAACTTCGAGAGAGAGTGAAGAAAGAGTTAAATGATAGCAAGACGAATGTCGAGATCTTCTCCAATCTCTCAAAAACACCGACCAAGGTCGGCACCTTACTAACAAGGCTGTCATCCAAAACTAAGTTCAAGGATGTCGAAGCCCTCGCGACATTGACCGAAGTCGAAGTTGAACGCTTGGCTACTCTTGTGAAGACCTTAGCGGAAGCCGATCCCAAACAGAAAGCTCAAGTGCTGAGGCTTAAATCTACACGCTTTGGCCATCTCGCGAACCGTATTGGCGATGCGATTTCAGCAATAGGTAATACTAAGCTTTCAAAGCTGCAATCCCTGATCGAAAAGTCGAAAGCAGCTGCGCAAGCAGCGGAAATCGGAGCCAATATCTTCAAAGAAGTACCTGACCTACTGCCGGGAACCGGTGGCGAACCCTGGAAGACTCTTTTTGAGGCGGCTAGGATATTTTCGACCGAGTCCCATGTCGGCAAGGACTTCCCACATCTGGGTCCCAAGGCTGCTTGCCCCCTATGCCAAAACCTTTTGGGCGAGATTGCATCAGAGCGCCTGGTTATTTTTGATTCCTTCGTGCAGCAAGAATCAGAGAAAGCAGCGAAGGCTGCACAAGCAGACTCCATCTTGGCCTATGAAACCGTTAAGCAGGCCAATCTCGATTTGGCAATTGATGAAGCCCTCCGCAAAGAACTTGAAGCATGGCTGCCTGGCCTCGCTGAGTCCTGCAGCAAGATACAAACAGTGCTTAGGCAACGCCACCAAGCTATCTGCGAGGCAGTAGAGAATAAGATGTCCTGGAACGACATACCTAAACTGCTTCTTGATCCGCGAAAGGATCTTGAAAGCGCTAAGGCCCAGTTGATGATAGAAGCTAAAACCTTGGAGGAGTCTGCTGATGAAAAGACCAAGGCCGCCATGATTTCCGAGCGAACCGAACTCGAAGCGCGCCAACGGCTGTCTGAAATGAAATCATTAGTGCTCGATACAATCACCACAATGGTCCTGCATTCGAAGCTAAAATCATGCGCGAACGCCTGCACTACCACAGGTATTTCACAAAAGTCGACAAAGCTAGCTAAAACCATGGCCACGCCACAAGTGGCGGAAGCGCTTAACGCCGAGCTTAAGGCCCTAAACGTGCATGAACTCCAAGTTACCATGCGCAATGAATCGCCAAGTGGGAAAACCCAATTCAAGCTGATATTGGAGCTGCCCGGTGGCAACAGGCCATCGGACATTCTCAGCGAAGGGGAGCGGCGGGCCATCGCCATTGCCTCATTTCTTGCCGAAGTAAATCTTGGAGGCAGCTATGGTGGCATTGTGTTCGATGATCCGGTTTCGTCGCTCGACCATCGGCGTCGCTGGCAAGTTGCACGCAGGCTTGCTGAAGAGGCGACCAAACGCCAAGTTATCATCTTTACTCACGACATTTATTTCCTCTGTATCTTGCAGCAAGAAGCTGAAGACATTGGGCTACCTCTATTAACCCAATGCATCCGAAAATCCCCGAATGGTTTCGGTACGCAAACTAATCATCTTCCTTTCGATGCACTTGGTACGAAGAAGCGTATTAAAGAGTTACGTACAATGCATGAAGAAGTACTCAAGGCACACAACGCTGGTGATGAAGAAACGGCAAAGACACTGACTTGCGATGCATACCACCACCTGCGGCTAGCCTGGGAGCGAGGCGTCGAAGAGGTTCTTCTTCAAGGCGTGGTTAGCCGGTTTGTCGAAGGTGTATCCACGCGGAAATTACGATATGTCGTGGTTGAGGATGACGATTACAAAACGATCGACGCAGGCATGACCAAAAGCTCGAAGTTTGCGCACGATTCCGCTATGAACGCCATACTACCCACGCCCTACCCTGACGAATTGCTGGACGACATTGAAGCGATTGAGGTTTGGCGAATGTCCGTTGAAAAACGCAAGAAAACGGTGTTTGACCGTAGGTAGTTCAAAAAATCCCAAGAGGTTTAAATTACAATTCGAATTTATATAAGTTGCTTATTTGTTTGGAAACATTAAAAGACTATGAAATTTCCTCAGCGAACCGAAACTCATAAAATCGAAGCTAGATCATGGAGGCTACTCCAGCATTGTGCTCCTGATCATTGGATTGTAAGAGAGGTTTCAGAAAGAGATTACGGTATCGATGCCTACATCGAAATTGCTACCAAGAAAGGAGATATAACGGGGAATTTGATCTCTATACAACTCAAAGGATCAGATAAACTAGAATGGACGAATACCAAAGACAGAGCCAGCTCTGCTCGATCTCCTTCCATAAAAACAAGCACTGCAAACTATTGGTTTAATTTACCAATACCTGTTTTTCTCTTCGTAGCGGATCTTACCAATAACCAAATATACTACTCGTCAGTTGAAGACACTATTCGTAGTAAATACGATTTACTATCCAAACAATCCAGCATATCATTCAAATTACATAGTGAACTGAACATTACATCAGATGGCGGTAGTAAACAATTTGATTGGTTTGTTACCCGAGAGCGTGAATTCCCTCACTTTGCCTTTCATATTTCCAGCTTGATTAATAATCTGGAAGTTTTCGATAATTTTATAGAGGAAAACCAAAATCGCGACTGTTTCATGGAAGTTGAAATTGAAAAACACTTACTTTTTCGTTCGCTTTACGAGTCGTGCCGCATGGCAGCAATATACTTAGAACGCGAGTGGAGCCTTGAAAGCCTATCCGAACTTTACAAAATGGATCAAGCGGAATGGAAAGACAACTATGTATACCTCCATGAAAAAACTCTTGACTACGCCCTACAAAAACTAGAAATTATATTTCCGCGTTTGGTGAAAAAAGCATTAAGCCTTGTTGGTGAAACTCAGGCGGATTTTTGGCGTGCGCGGGATCCGGTTTTTTATTCCTTATGTCGCAACAAAGGGATAAATCAGAGCTTGTAGCATACGGAAAGTAGAATTCAACCGTAATTGTGATCGCACTAGACAGTGCAATGCGATCCGAAGCCCTGTACTTCTTTACACGTTTGAGGTGAAGAATAACTCTCCATTAGTCGGGAAATATCTGGAATGGTAGAAAACATCAACCGTCTCCAACTACAAGATCTTTGGTATAGATGTTTTTCGAAACTGAGAAGATATAGTCATTATTACGGTGTATTGCCTTAATAGGGTATTATATGCTTATTACGTAGGTGTGTTGAGTGTGAGCGCCACTTCAACCCACTCTCTGCGTCGCTGAAACTCGACCTTAGGTTATATTGGCTAAATATAGGAGATCAGCATGCCAATTGATAATAAAACTTATATCATAGGTGCAATTATCGCTGTAGTGGGTGTATTAGGCAATTCTTTATTAACCAATTCGGATAAACTAGGTTTCAATTCACATCAGGAAACGAGCGAAGAAAAACCTTCAGTAGGCGTAGGAAGTAAGTTAGACAAACAAGACCTGAATGAAACTGACTATAGGGATTGTATGGATAGTGAAGCGGTGACCCTTTATGGTACTTGCTCAGGGAATAGAATTCCAGATAACGACACCCCCACTCCATTACAAAAAAAAGTTTGCGCATTAAGTAAAACGAAGACTTTCTACGGTAGCGATACTTCTCCTATAACTGAATTGTATTGGAGAGTTTGCCTTAGAAAATCTGGTCTCGGTGAGTTTGATTGTAAGTGTGTTGGCTCCGTAAATAAATAAACATAAATACTTGATAGAGTTTTAGCGGTCCGAGAGGGAGATTAACCCTGTATTCACAAACGCAATGATCAAGGCCAGTTCCACGGCTCCGAATAAATCATATTTTCTTCAACACGGTAGTGGTTATAGGATGTGAGCGTCTGGTCTGAAGTTGAAGTTAAACCATATTAGTTTATGACTAGAAGTTACAAATAATAATTAAATACGCCTGGCCTTTATCCAACACAAGCTCACTCGGACGCCAAATGCGTGAATCTCTGCCTATTTATCACCGGCGATTTACGGAGTTATGAATTAATATTGGCTCGGTATATATACTAAAATAGAAAAGCGTAGCAACTAACCCACTCCTAATTGAGCACTAGGTGTTGGGTAACAGTTGACAGGTGTACATTTAGAGTGCGAACTTCCTCCTTGGATTCCCGCACTTTTGATTAAGCCCCGCACTGTATTTTCAAGAGATGCGCAAACCATCGTTTCTTTAATGCCGTCTTTTGTTTTGTACTTTTTAACATTAAAGGCAAACTTCCGCCAAACCCCTTTTTTTGATAAAAACAATGGGCT
>JAUZSW010596589.1:0-14617 GCA_034780735.1 Hyalogyrina grasslei
GGCTTTTTTATCCGGTTTATTCTTTATCTTTGCACGAGTGGAATTCTATTCTATGTTTATTTGGAATCATCCTTAATTGTTGACCATAAGCTTGGTATAGATGCCTTTTTTATCATGCTATCGTTGCTCATACTCTTTGGGATTCATTTTTCTGATGATGACCGGTTAACCCCCAGGCCCATTGATTTTCTCCTGATATTATTGGTTTTGATTTTACCTGCCACCTCTAATGAGAGGTATGGTGAGCAGATTTACTGGATGGTTGCGATTCATCTTCTGGTTTTGTTCTATGGTATTGAGTTTGTATTGCTTTCCTATCAGGGAGGTAAGGTGATGAAGTACATTCAGTACTTGTTTGCTATACCTCTGGGTGTTTTCGCTATCAGAGGGGTTATGGCGATATGAGTCGTTGCTTCGATATCAATAAGATTAAAGCCATATAATTTAAGTAAGATCAATCCTTTCTATAAAGTAGCTGAAATATTCATTTGGTTGTAACTACTCAGCTAACCCCTGAAATATAGCAACTCTGCGTTCAAAAATGGTCATTTTACTAAAGCATAAGTGCCTGCAAGCAGTTACTGAACACTTGTAAACTCATATTTTTTGCCTTGCACCCAGAAGGCATGGCAATTTGACGTATTTCAGGACTGATCTGAGCAGTTACCCTTTAGTTGACTACTCGCTAGAGTAGTTACATTTGGTTAAGCATTAGATCAGAGGTATTGCCTTATAATGTGCATGCTAGTGGAAATGAATTGACTTGACCCGCTTCATAAAAGCGAGTAGAAATACTTTCTAAAGGGTGATTTATTAATTTGCATGGTAGATTAGAAGCTGTTTTTAATTCTCCTGTAGGCTGCTTTTTACTTATTTTCATAGAATAATAAAAGGATGGCTGGGGTAATTCAGTGAATATACTCTATCCGCGAGGCATACAATTACTGTTTTTCTTTCTGGTTGGTCTGGTACCACTCGGAGCAACATGTGCGCCGCACTGCGAAAAATATGCATGGCCAGACTATCTTGCCTTTTTAGGTCTTGAGTCCACGGAGTCCTCCCGCTGGCACTTCTATATTTTTGAGCCAAAGACGGGGAAGGTTCAGAAAATTCCCACCGAGCAGGAGCCACGCACATTTGCGTTTTCACAGTCGGAGCAGTTATTGGTCTATGCTGCAGAAGACGGAACGATTCGTAGGAAGGAACTAGGTTCCAGCGGAGAAAGCGTTCTTCTCGAGTCAAACAAATTTTATTCCTATGGTCAACCCAGCCTGGGTGATCAAAATCGATTGTATCTGGTAAGGTTTAAAGAAGGCGCTAGCACAGACACTGAAGTCGTCAGCTTTTCTAGCTCGGGGCCTGCTTCTCCTGCACCAGAACCTGTAGTGACACAACCCGGTGCTATTTTTTCCCCGGTTTTTGTAGAACCCTACCTTTACTATACGGTTGCCCATTGTGTGGAAGGTTGCGGAAATATTATCCAAGAAGTTTGGCGAAAACATCTCCAGACCGGCATTGCGCATCAACTGACGCTCACTGGTTTATTACTATCGGATCCCGAGCCTAACAATCATCATTTGTTAGCGGTATCACTCAGTGAGCCTGGGTCTGAATCAGTCATACTCTTGAGCACTGAAAAATCGGGTCAGTTTAATTCTCGAATTTTTCAAGCGAGAAACGCCCGCTACCCAGTTGTGGATACGCACGGAAACTTACTGTTCTTAAGCTACGAAGGGGTAAAAACCAAAATTATTTTACAGCAGGGAGATCTCCGCTGTGAAGTAAGTTTGCCTGATGGCATTGCTGCCGCTAGAGAAATGGCGCTTCCACGGTGATTTATCGAGCCCTATCCATTATTTTGATATTGGTGATTAGTTTTGTATGCAAGGCTGAAACAGCTTCAACGGAATTGATCAGTCTTCTTGCTCCTCCCAAATCCCAGTTTAATCCTTCGTTGGGAGAGGTATCAACGATCAGGTTTAAGCTAAAGGAGTCAGCCCAAGTTGTATTATCTATCTATTCACCTGACCAGCATTTGCTTGGAACATTAGGTGGAGATACGTTTCTCCAACCGGGCGAGCATGCGTTCGAGTGGGATGGCAAAGACAGTAATAGTCAGATTGTACCTAATGAAGCCTATAACCTAGTCATTCATGCGACCACATCAGAAGGCAAGACCCAAGCATTAGACTATCGTGCCACAGGGGGTAAGCCTGTCCCTGAATTTACTATTGATGGATCTAACAATATCGGATTTTCGTATTATCTAAGGCACCCCGCACGCGTGCTTATTAGAATTGGTATTGAGGGTGGTGGGCCTTTATTTCAAACGCTAGGCGACTGGAGCCCCAGGCCGGTGGGGCGAGGGGTTATTGCCTGGGATGGATACGATGCTTCCGGCGCAGTGAATGTGCGTGAAGTGGGAAACAATAAGGTTATCGCAAAAGCGGAGAGCTTGCCTGATCACAGTATCATTACTTTTGGCAACGCCAAGCAAAATTATTCAGAATATATTAGGGCAGGTCGAGACTTGTGGAAGCAGGATTCGCTAAAAGATACTTCTTCTGGCAGTCAACTGGCGAGTCGGCGTGAGCGTCTCCCTCACTTCCTTGATATTAGTCCCGAGATAAAACTTGAAACGGTGACATCGAATGAAAAAACGATTGATGGTGTGCCGATAATCCATGGGGCCACACAGATCCGCGTAACGGCTGCAAGCGATGACTTCCCTGATCTTCAGGCATCATCTTACGAAATTTCATTCTACGTTGACCAGCAGTTTTTTTCAGAAGTGGAGCGAGGATACGTGCCGTTGAATTGGCGCTGGAATCTGCTCGGGGTTGAGCAGGGGCGGCATATTCTGACTACGAACCTTATTGGATTTGACGGTCGAATTGGAACCGCGAGTATGGAGGTTCAGTTGCATAATGAAAACCGTGAATAATAATGACTCATGCAAAGACAGCCGATCCTTAGTTGCGTGGGCAGTTTTCTAACGAGAATTAATATGATGTTAGCTACGATACCAAAGGCCTCTCGGCTTGTTTTAATTCTATCCTTGTTCTCGGCCTGCGGAGGGGGGGGAGGTGACAATACGAGTACATTGCCAGATTCTGGTGAGAATAATGGTCCACTCATTGAACTCACCAGCCCAGAAGCAAACAGTACGCTAACGGATGTGCTTGCTCCGCTTACATTTTCTATCACTGAGAGAGATGGGAGAGAAGTGGCGAGCGACAAATTCAGTTTGTTCGCAAACGGTGTTGATTTCACCGATATCATCAGTTTTCAGGATGGCACACTAACTGCGAACCCTAATTTCAACAAGCGTTGGCGTAAAGGGTTGTTGGAAATCAAAGTCAGCGCGATTGATACGTCGGGTGGAAAAACGGAAATAATCGAGCAATTTTCTGTTGAACCTGGCGTTCAAGCATTGCCGCGTATAAACCCGGTTAAAGGATTCGCACCCTTGACCGTGCAAATCATACCGGATGCCACCACAGATTCAATTATCGAAAAATACGAATGGGATTTGGATAATGACGGAGTATTTACTGATAGATCCGATACGGTAGGCAGAGTTTACACACAGCTATATGAGCAGCCTGGGCAATATCCTATTCATCTTCGCGTTACAGACACTGCGGGTAATATTGTTCAGGCAACCACTCATGTCGATGTACTTAATGCACCGCCGGCAGTTACTGCGGAAGCTTCGCCGTCCAATGGATCTGTGCCGCTGAGCGTACGCTTTTCTATTCAGGCAACGGATAATGAGGGCATCGCAAAATATGAGATGGATTATGAGGGTGATGGCAACTTTGATGCGTCATCAGAAACGGAGCCGGATTTCTCTCATGCGTATGAAACTCCTGGCGTTTTTCAGCCTAGCGTTAAGGTAACGGATCAATTGGGTCAGTCCACCGAGCTTGCTGTTCCCACCATTGAGGTCCGAGTGCTGGAGCCGGGGTCGCCCAGAGTCTCGGTTTCGGTCTCACCCGCGGAAGGCGAGGCTCCGTTTAGTGTCCGATTGCGAGGATCTGCTTCGGATGTGAGTGCGAGTAAAATTACAAATTGGTCTTGGGATTTGGACGGAGATGGTGTTGTTGATCAGGAGGGAGATAGCTTGACCTCGATTAGTTATGAATATTCCCGTGCGGGCACCTTCTATCCGTCGGTAACGATTAAAACCGAGGGTGGTAAACAAGCTAAAGATTTCGCTCAGGTGGTCGTAAAACCGTCTATCTCATTAGCTATTTCTCCCGGTACAGTGGACACGAACAAGAACGAAGAAGCGATCATTACCCTGTCATTAGGAGGGCCAATGACATTGGCTGCATTGATTGAAAACCGTTTTGGTGAAATTGTTAAAACGCTTCAACCCAAGCAAGAAACAGCAGCGGGCCAGCATGTGTTTAACTGGAATGGAAGCGCCGATAGTGGTGGGTCTGTAGCACAAGGTGAGTATCGGGCGGTTATGGAATATGAACTTGATGAAAAAACTGAGCGTTTTGATCTTGGATTGATCGCGAATGATACTCAAGAGGTTCCCACGCTAATTTCAGCCACGAAGGGTGCTTTCCAACCTTTTGCAGGGAATCCACTGGAAGTCACCTTTGAATTAGACCAGGCTTCCGAAGTCACCTTGTTTTTTGGCGATGCGGATAATGATGTTCGCTCAGCCACTGTTCTGCAGCGAGACCCACTCGGGGCCGGCCAGCACACCTATTATTGGAATGGCGTTGATACACGAGGTATTTTGCTAAAGGACGATGGAAAAACAAAGTACACCGTGGGTATTTTTTCTTATCCTTTGGCAGGCAATGCAATTTTCGTTCGCAAAGGTACGCAGATCACCGATCTGAAAATTACACCCTCAATCTTTTCGCCGGATTCGGCGGTAAAAAGCCAACTCTCTTTTACGCTTAGTCGAGCGGCAACCCTACGTTTAGTCGCTACGGATGCGACCACAGGGAAGACCGCTAGCGTGCAAGAATTTCCTCTTCAGGCCGCAGGCGCCGTTACTCTGGATTGGGACGGAAAAACACCCGAAGGAGATTACATCGCCCGAGGGAGCTATCGTATTGAACTCACGGCGATTGATGAAGACAATCATGTGTCACAGACTCGATCAGTGATGCAACAGATCTATCATTAGGAATGAGCTTATTGAATTCTCATTTATTAGAACGAAAACAAGAAAGTAGAGACCAAGTTATGAAAACTATTCGTTCCCCAAAATTCAAAAAATCGAGTGCCAAGCTGTTCTCGGTTTTATTATTCTTGATATTTCTACCGACGCAACTGTGGGCGTTTCATGGAGACTGGGATCTTATTGGGCATTTAGATGCGTTTTTTGAGGATATGCTAAATGCAGGTAACGGTGAGGGTCCCAAAAACACCAATTGTCGTACCAGTGGCTCTCCTATTCGTGGCAACAGCGGTTTCTTCTTCTGGTCAGAAACGGATATTGCCCTAGAGGGTCGCTCCGGCTTGTTTATTCATCGTACCTACAATTCTCACGAACCTCGTAATGGACTTTTTGGTAACGGCTGGTCTTCATTTTGTGAGTCCCGCTTGCTTAAGACGCAAGCAAGTCGAACAACGGATACAGGAGCCAGTGAAACCTTCATTCAGTATGTGCTCACTGAGCCGGATGGCAAGCGCTACTATTATGACCAAAAAAGCGACAACAGTTTCAGTACGCCTAAAACACGTTACGATACGCTGTCGCCGCAGTCGGATGGCAGCGTGCAGCTTGTTCATTCCACGGGGGCCAAAATGGCGTTTAACACCCGTGGCCGAATTACACTGCGAGCGGATCGCAATGGCAATGCATTGGCCTACCAATACAGCGATGCCGGGCAGCTGGAAAAAATCAGTGACGGGAATGGCCGATCTTTAAGCTTTGGGTTGGATCCCAGCGGACATATCGCCTCAATCACCGATCACACGGGACGGATCTGGAGTTATGCATACGATACCCAGGGCAACCTGGTAAGCCGAACCGATCCGCTCGGTGGTATTTTACAATATGCGTACACGGCGTACAAAGATGAGGTAGATGGGTTTACCTATTATCAATTGACGTCAGTGATTGATGAATCCGGTGTAACCCAAATTGCCATTACCTACGATGGGCACCAAGCCGCCAGCTATACGATAGGGGAGAACGAAACAACCTATCAATACAATAGCGAATTAATCACCGCGGAAGCCACTGATGGCGTGGGTGATGAAAAAATAATGTCTTTTTATGAAGATGGCCCACGAAAACAGATTACCTATGATGATCGAAGCGCTGTTTCTTTCGAGTACGATGACAATGGAAATATTACCAAATACACCGACCAGCTCGCCAACGAATGGCTCACTACTTATAACGAGCTGGGTCGAATAACATCCTCTACAGATCCGCTACAGGCCACTACCACCGTGGATTACCCCAGCGGTAAACCCTGGCCGGCCAAGGTTATAAGTCCAAGCGGACGGGAAACGAGTATTACTTATGATGATAAAGGCAATCCACTCACGATAACTGATCCGGCCGGTAGTACAGCCTCCTTTAGCTGGAATGCTCAAGGTGATTTAATTGGTACCACGGATGCCTCCGGCAACAAAACCACCCAAACGGTTAACGCGGTTGGCTTACCGACCAAAGCCACCGACCCGCTGGGGCGCAGCGTTAATTTTCAATACGATGCCAGAGGCAATGTGATATCCATTGCTAATCATCTCGGCGAGACAAGCACACTGGAATACGATGCCCTGGATCGGCTTGTAAAACAAACTAACCCGTTAGGGCATGCCACACTGTTTTCTTACGATGCGGCCTCTCGTCTTACACAAGTGACAGCACCCAATAACGCATCAGTGGCTTATGTTTACGACACTTTTGGGCGGCTAGCGACACGCACTGATTATGATGGTGTCAATGAATTATATACCTACCGCAAAGATAATCTGCTGGACACGCAAACCGACAAAGCAGGCGTTAAAACAGAATTGAGTTATGACAGCCTAAAACGCCTTACAAGAATCCGTCCTGAAAGCAACGGCAGTCGTATAGATTACCAGTACAATGCGCGTGGTGACCTAACGCAGGCATCAAGCTCTTCCCGAGAAACCGTCAACCTGACCTACGATGCTGTTGGCCGTATCCTCAGTGAAACCAATAATCGCGAGACCATCGATTATGCCTTTAATGCCGAAGGGGAGCTGATCTCCCAAACGGCTTTAGGTAAACAGCAAACGTATGGCTACGATAGTCGAGGATTATTAAGCTCCATCAGCAACCCCACCGGAGATTTCACCTTTCAGTATGACGCGGACGGACGACGAATTTCTCTAGGCTTACCCAACGGATCAACCACGCAATACGCATACGACGCCGCAGGCCAATTATTGTCCCAACAATTTACCGGCCCCTTCACTGCCACGTTCGACTATGGCTATGACGCAGCAGGCAGAATGATTTCCCACACCGGCGATGGTGTACTAAAAAGCTATGAGTATGATGCCTCTGGACAGCTTTTACGGGCCATTGATAGCACCGGAGATAATGCTTACAGCTATGACGTAATGGGGAATCATTTGGGGAACGGACAAGTCTATGATGTGGCAAATCGTCTGCTTGAAGATACCGAATTTAAGTTTGAGTATGATGGAAAAGGCAACCTAACAACAAAAACAAATAAAGTGAGCGGTGCAAAGCGCGTATTCACATGGAATACGTACAATGAACTGCTTGCTTTTGATGACTATGCTGATGCTGTTGCGACTACACCTAATTCAAAAAGAGAATTTAGTTATGGGCCGTTAGGAAAACGCTGGACGCGTAGTATTAATGATGTGCTGGAAAAATTTGTTTACAGCGGGTCGGATCGAATTGGTACATTAAGCCCAAGAAATGAATTACTTGAAAGCAATACCTTTGGGCCGACGGTTGATGAACCGTTGGCGCTGAATAAAGGAGGGATTGACTATTTTTATCAGGCGAATCACCAGGGGAGTATTGTTGCGCTGACCAGTTCTGGGCAGGTTGTAAGCTCTTATCAGTATGGGGCATATGGGGTGACGATAGCGTCTGGAGATGAAGGGATTAATCCATTTAGATACACAGCAAGAGAGTTTGAAGGTAAGGGGCTCTACTTCTATAGAAAGAGGTACTATGACCCCAGTACCGGACGGTATATCCAAAGTGATCCACTGGGGCTGTACGATGGACTGAACACTTACACCTACGTGTATGGTAATCCACTGTCCTACACCGACCCAACCGGTGAATACGGTGTGGCTGGTGCTGCCATTGGTGCGATTATTGATTTGGGGCTTCAGCTTGCACAGAATGGTGGTAATTTAAGCTGTGTTAGTTTGGGGCAGGTCGCAGCTTCTGCTGCACTGGGGGCTGTTGGTGGGGGTTTTGGGAGTGCATTACAAAAAGCCCGGAATGTTAGACAGGCATATCAAAATGCTTTACAGGCAGGACTGAAGAAAAATCTGTCACCAAAACAGGCACACCGGTTGCGCCGGGTAGCTGGTGCCAGACTGAAGCAACAGACCCCACAACCGTTTCGTTCGGTAATATACCGAAGAAATATGAAACAATATGGCGATCCGTTGGGACCTGCATTTGACCTAATTAAAAACTCAAACGTGACGAAGACGTTGACACACACAAATCCAATAGCCAATTCAATTTTGGCACTACCTTCAAGGGGATTGGCACCGGCTGGCGCTGCTGCAGGTGGTGTAGCAGGGAATCAGTTGGGGAACAATTGTGGCTGTCCATAGCAATAATAAGTTTATTCTAAAATATTGGGATAAGTCAGTTTCCATCGATGATGGGGCTATTCAAGTAGCACTTGATGATAACCGTCTTTCTTACCAACGATGCAGCGGTGAAAGTAAAGCTGATGGTTGGTATGCCAAATACAATGAAGGGGTCTTTGTATTTTTCAAAGACAGTCGTGGTCGAATTGTTGTTGGCTGGAATCAGCATGCTGTTGACGTGGATAAAATCAGCAGAGTGGATTGGTCAAACAATTTCAGTGGGCGACTGCTTGAATGCTTCGATCAAAACAATCGATCTTTACTGAAATGCAACTACCAAACATATCGACGCTTTGTTTTTAACCCGCTAAAGCTAATCAGTGAATTCTTTATGCCGGATGATGACTGGGGGCTTGTTTCTGATCTTCCCAGTTTCATACACAGCAATATTGAAGATGGAAGTATTCGATTTAAATTGGATCAACTTCAGCAGCGCGATTCATCGGGAACGGGCATCTAACGTATATGGGGTCTGGTTTTGCCTTTTGCGTCCACATAAATACGTATAAACCTAAGTCTTCAAGAGTAGTAACCCGACTGCCGAAGAATAGTTGATAACGTATATCCCCAGGGTGGTTGGGAATGGTATTAATCGTTGCATAAGTAATTGCATGTTCAACAAGTTCACCAACAGACGATCTTTCACCACGAAGGGCACGAAGTACACGAAGTACACGAAGAAAAACACTATTAACCAAGTTAGAAGCTTCGTGATCTTCGTGCCCTTCGTGGTGAAATAGAGGTTTTCGGGTGGGGTCTAGTTGAAAAGAATCCATGCTTTGAAAATAACAAGTGGATTTGATACTGTACGTTCTTTTGCAACTATTAATAGTGTAGTTATTTGTGGCAGGATTAAACCAGATCTTACGCGATCCGGCGGCTTGCGGGGCAAACTCAAACACCAGCTTTGATCACTTTCTCAAAAAAGAAACTGGCAGTCTTTAGGAGTGGAGCTAGAAAATATCCGCTGCTATCGAATCATCACTAATTCAACCAATAGCCAAATTGATATTTATGCGTTGTCATAATTAATGAAAAAAGCCCCGCAAATGCGGGTCTTTGTCGTTATCGATCTCTCGGAATATCCTCAGCTTCCAGATGCCGCCGTTTATGGATTACGGCTAACACCTCAATCAGGTTCTCGGTTTTAATCTCATACAAAATCCGGTAGGAGTACAGCTCTAATTCCCGAACTGCATCTACATTCAGTTCGAGTACTTTCTTACCCTTGCGGGGCAACTTATCCAGCCCAATGGTTTTCTTAACCAGTTCTTCACTGACCCGCTTGGCATATAGTGCAGAGTCCTGAGCAATATAATCATGGATATAACGCACCTGAGATTTGGCATGAGCCGTCCACTTCACCATGCCTGAATATCCTTGAGCACCTCCTCAGCGGTTTGGGTTTTACTTTCGGCGGCATCCTGTTGACCACGGCGGATATTCTCCAACACATAAAGCCGGTAAATCATCTCTTCGGTATCAGCATTGTCAGGAAGTTGCTGGATGGATTTGATGGCGTCTTGTTTAGCGGTTTGCATAATCGTCCTCCAAAAAGGGTTGGCCTAAAGCAAAGTCTCGCTCACGCAGAGCTTTACTTAGGAACGGTAAACAAATAACTTTAACATCTGACTCGTTTTTTTCCTCCAGCTTGTACGATCTCAATCGTCACGTAGACTACTATGCTCCTCTTGAGATAGCATAAGCTGAAGGAAAACTACTTCGCCAAATGACAAAGTTATTCATTTACCGTTCCTTATTTGGTAACGGCTATCCTGCTTTACTCACTGCCAGTTGATTAGCCGTGTGTTTCAAGATCATGCCATCAATCAATGATTGAATAGTGCGCTGATCCTCATCAGACATTTGCATTACCGCCTCGAATTTGAGTTGCAGGCTGTTGGGTAAGTCCCGCTCTCCTTCCTCAAAAATCAGCCAGTCCGCCGTGACATGGAAGGCTGTAGCGATTCTTTTTAGTATCTCAACGGATGGTTGTGCCTGTCCGGCTTCATAGCGTTTCACCTGAGTAATGTGCATGCCCACCTGATAGGCCATTTCCTGCTGAGTCAGCTTGTGCTCTTTTCTGAGCTGAATAAATCGTTTTGGGAAACTCATACAATAAACACCAGTAACTGTTTATCCATGATTATCTCCTATGGTTCTGAAGGGGGTGATAAAAGTATCTTAATAGAGCTTATAATAATATCTATCGAGAGCCTTGACAAGGTTCTGAGTAGAACTCCTTTGAGGAGGTCACTATGGCACGTATGCGTATATGGGGGTCTTGTTTTTTGCTTTTACATGAAAACGTATAAACCTAATCCCTCAAAAACTGCTCAGTAGTAACCCTTTGACTGTCGAAGAATAGCTTTTAATATACATCCCCAGGGTGGTTGGGAATGGCAGGATTAAACCAGATCTCACGCGATCCGGCGGCTTGCGGATCAAACTGATCACTTTGTCAAAATGCTTAAAGTCCCTGACGTTCTGGGTCAGTAAATATTGAATACTACAAAACCATCCCCCTCTTCCAGGTTTATTATCTCACCGCCTCAATCAGCTTGATATTCTGCCTGAGTATCTCATTGAAGACCTTGGTAACTTCCACGACGTTTGATTTGGCTCGTTCCTGCAAATAACTCTGAGCTTCTTAAAATCTGGCGTTTTTGTGGAAGAACTTGCCGCGCACGTCTTTTGAAAAAACATATTCCCGCTTCATGAAATATTGGAGGATCGTTTCCATATCACTCCTAAAGCCATTAAAGATAGAATCATCGTAAAATATAATAATTGGTTTGCCAGCAAAGCGGTTTCGCTTCCCAAAAGCCAACTATGTAATATGGATAATACAAATAATCCGATAACGCTTTGATGAGCAAGTTTCCAACTTCGATACAGTTTTGATTGATAAATGCCCATTGCAACTGCTAATAGCAACCCCCAGAGAACTAATACTCCAATGGCCACCGCTGCGTTGTAATATCCGTGGTTAAAGTCTGGCAATAAAAGGTTTAAGGCAAGATGTTTCGAGCGAATACTTACGGCACTGATGAACAGAGCAACATGCAGGATCGTAATCGCTAAAATGATTATTCCTAGTATTTTATGCTGTGAAATATTCCATTGACCTTTTAATCCGTATAAATTAGTTTTTATGGCAAGTTTGAGAATAAGTTGAAACCAAAATAAGGTAATGGCAATTAGCCCTGCAAGCTTGGAGACTACGTACAATCGCTGTCCTGGAGGAACGTCATAAATAAAGTAGTCACTTGGATTGCCGATAGAAAATAACCATATTCCAATGGGGAAGGCCAGCAGGCCAAGCGCGGCAATAAAAATAAGTCTAGAGGGGTGGGCGGAAATTAATGATTGGTCAGGCATTTATCAACATTTTCCAGGCAAAGATTCAGTAATTTTCCAGCTTCTGACTTTTCCAGTACGGTTGTTCCTGCCACAGGTAGGCCAAGCCCTCGCCAGCCTTTGATGCCAAAGGGGTTCATAATTGCAACATTGTTGATCCCCTCTTTGTGTAGTGCACGGCCTAATTCATAACCCCGGAAATCCTTCACACAATATGGGACAACCAGGTCGTAATCTGAAAACCGTATTGAGGATTGCGCATTGACTTCGCGCAACTTCATATTGACCGATCCCGGAATATGATACTCCTCATATTCCGATGTTTCTCTTGCATCAATAAATGCAACCTTGTCGCCCGTTGCAAGAAAGCGAAGTACCGTCTTGATCGGTAATTCTGAAATGAGTTGATGGGGTTGTTGATTTGCACTTGATGGGGCGAGAGAATTGCCACAGTCTGTCGCGAGTGATGACAGTGCTACGTGTATTGTATCTGCTGATTCTCCGTGTTGGAGTGCATCGTAGACCTGGTCAAAAAAACCTAGGTAACAAGGCATTGAGACTTGCTCACGACCATACTGATTCTGTAATTCGCGGAAACGTGTTTCTATCACTACCGATTCAGGTGCCTCTTTGAGGCCCCAGCTATTAATCTCAATATCATGAATGACTCTCCCTAATTTGGCCGCAATAGGGTCTGAAATGTTATAGGTGTTTACCAGTTTTTCGTAGGTTGTGGACTCATTGGTTCGCTTGATCTCTGCCTGTGGAATATCAAACGCAATGCCTTTTTTAACCTCATTGGCTACCGGTATAAAGCTGATCTTTGAGTTTGGATCAATCTTACGTTTAATCAGCCATACCGAAGCCCATTTGTCAGGGCCAATGCCTTCCCAGGTTACAAAGTGCTGAGGAGATAAGGATGTATTTCTTGAGCATGCAGTTATTAATAGTAGGCTAATTAAAAAGAGGGCATGAGCTGTTATTTTCTTCATAGGAAAAAGCACCAGCTGCAGGCTTTGATCGTTAGCGGTGTGTTTCGTTTTAGCTGCATTATTTAGCGTTGATTTGATAAGTCTCTACCGTATTATTTTTGGCGTCCTGCTTCGTTCTCCAGGTATTGATCTACTTGATTGCTCACTGTTGCTTGGACAACTTCTTAGCCCTGTGACGTCGAGTGGTTTCGATTATTGCCGTGAATTCTCCGTTTAGCACATTGCCTGAGATTTTCTTGCCTTGCCTTAATTCTTCAACTTTTTTGATAACATGACCGGAATCGTGATCACGAATAATGGCATAGCCTCGTTCTAACGTGGCCTTTGGGCTGAGTAAGGTGAGATGGGCATGGATATTTTCAGAACTTCGTTGACAATTAATCAAATTTGTTTGAATCAATTTAATTAGAGCTTGACGAAGTTGAGTGTGTATCCCACGTAGCTCGATTAACTTCTGAAGTGGTGAATATTGACTCAGCATATGCTGTGAGATTATGACGCGGTTCTGGAATTGCTGAAGTGCTCCAGGAATACTATTTGTTAGGCGTAGCTGCAATCCATCTATTTGCTGAACCTGTCGTTGGATACGTGCGCGTGGGTGGTGGAAGCCGAGCGTTTTTTTCAACCATTGAAGCTTTTCGGTGGTCTGATTCAGGTGTTTTAATTGGTTTGATTCCAGTATTCGGTCTATATGCCTAAGCTTTTCCTGCAGCTCTTTTTTTAAAGGCGTTATTAATTCTGCGGCTGCTGATGGGGTTGGGGCGCGCAAATCGGAGACAAAGTCAGCAATGGTGAAGTCAATCTCGTGGCCCACTCCGGTAATGACAGGGATTTTGCTGGCAAAAATTGTTCTTGCAACGGTTTCGTCGTTAAAAGCCCATAAGTCTTCGATGGAGCCGCCACCGCGTGACAGCAATAAAACATCACATTCCTGTCTGGAACCGGCATGCTTGATCATTTCTACAATTTGTGGCGCGGCATCAATGCCTTGAACCGGCACGGGATAGATAATGACTGCCAGCAGCGGAAAGCGTCGTTTCAGCACGCTAAGGATATCGCGAATTGCGGCTCCTGTCGGAGAGGTGATTATGCCAACTGTTTTGGGGAAGCCGGGTAGAGGTTGTTTGTATTGTTCATCGAACAGCCCCTCATCCCAGAGACGTTGTTTTAATTGCTCAAAGGCACGTTGCAGTTCACCTTCACCGGCCAGTTCGCATTCTTCGACAATGAACTGATAGTCACCGCGCGGCTCATACAGACTGACCCGTCCCCTGGCTTGCACCTTGATGCCGTTATCCGGTTTAAATTTTAACGTTCGGTTACGGTTGCGAAACATAGCGCAGCGAATTTGTGCGCCGCCATCTTTAAGAGTGAAGTACCAATGGCCGGAGGCGGGTTTGGCGAGGTTGGTAATTTCCCCTTGAATCCAGATA
>JAUZSW010597700.1:0-14578 GCA_034780735.1 Hyalogyrina grasslei
GAGTTAAATCCTGATGAGCAGGTTTGGAATCATGCTAAAGCACGACTGGCGAAACTTCCGATCATTGACAAAGAGAGTATGAAGCGAGGCGTTCTCTCAATCATGCGATCAATCCAAAAACAAAGCGCATTAATAAAGAGTTTTTTTAGAATGCCGGATACCCAATATATTTTGGATACTATTTCTGCGTAGCGCGAATACTTATGGGACGATTAATAGCATTGTTGCCTACAGAAAAGAAATGAGTTCGTGATAGATGAAGTGGCTAGACAGCCAAGATCTGCCTAGCCTAGTAGTTTTAGCTTGGTTTCCAGGTCCTTAGCATTAACGGTAATACTACTATGGTACATGCTTACTAAAGATTTAAGGCCGCGCCGTTTTTGTACCATATAGTCGTACCCGAAACCTAGTTGAGCACAAATAGCATAGTAAAAATAGTTTACAAAATTCGAAGGGAATATTTCGAGTAGTCTTGTATCCTTGTTACTAAAGGCAAGGTTTATAAAGCCTGCACCACTCATGCCGATTACATGCGAGGCATTGCGAAATATTGAAATTTTATCCTTTAAAGGATAATCAGCCATGACTAAAGATTGAAAGCCATAGTTTTCCAGTATAGGGATGATTTTGTCTTCATTTTTTATTCCCCGGCTTGATGAGTCCTTTCTGCTAATGTAAATGCGTTTAGATACTGAGGGAGCCTCTAAATCTGATCCTCCAAGCGCTTCATTTAAAAACTTCAGAATCCATATCCCAGTGATTTGAGATGTTTCTCCACGTGGATCAGTTGCAAAATAGATTTTTTCACAATGAATCGAGTCCTCGTCATCAAGTTCGATAATTTTTTCCTTTGGAATACCTAGAATCTCTAAGGTGTCAACTTGAAAGTCGTAAGAAAGCTTTGGAACGAGGTAATAGTCAATGTCTTTTGGACTAATTGTTTGGTGAATTATGTCAAGCCGTGCGACTCCATCAATGAGCCAATGGCCATAGTTATAACGACAGGCTTTTGGTCCTAAAATACTAACTGCAGTTCCAGTTAGTTCTCTTTGGGGCTTTATGTTTCCCGATATTTTAAAGCCGTCTTTGTCAAAAGATAGTTCTGGGATGCCTAGCCCAGAGCTTACAATTGTCATATCACCGTTTTTAACCGTTCTTACAGAGACATTGCTAAGTTCGTAGCAATGTTGTAAAAAATCTCTAGACAAAAACCCATTTATTTTTTCTTGTACGTCGATTTTAACCTGTCTCGCAGTTAGTTCATACAGATCATTAGGGATGGGGAAGTTCGTTTTTCGTTGGATATTGTTAACGATATTTTTATCAAAACCGCCTTTTAATGCCCACTTGTAACTGTCACTTCTGATGGTTCCCATAGTCTAGCTATTCATTAATATACAGGGCATTACGGATGCCTGTTGCAAAATTATCTGCCATAGCATCAAGCGTATATTTTTCTGAATCGCGTTGGGCATTTTCACCAAGTTGTTTTAGAAACTCAGGATCAGATAGGGCCTTTAATACCGCATCTGAGTAATCTACTGCAGTACTTTTTGTTAGTACTCCATTAGTTCCATTGTTCACATAGCAAACTTCGGGACCATGCATCGCTGTTAAGGTTGAAAATAGAGGTTTTCCTAGAGAAAAGGCGTCTAAAATGTGCAGCCCTAAGCTTCCTGGGTTAAGTATAATATCTGCTAGTTTATAGGTTAAAGCCTTATCGCGCCCTGTCAATACTCCTGTCATATGTATCCAATTTTTGTCCTCAGCTGCTTGCTCTAACATACTCCGTTGAGGACCATCTCCTACAATAACTAAGTGAAATTCTTTTCTCTTTGCTTTAATACGCTCTACAGCATTGATGAGTAGCTTTAATTTTTTTCCAGGATACAGAGAGCCGCAATATAGTCCGATTTCAGCGGTGCCTGGAATGCAATGTTGTTGTTTAAATCTCGATACTTCATGCTCTGATATATCGTTAGCAAGTTGTTTGAACGCGGTAGTGTCAACTGCGTTATTTAGGTTCGTGATCTGACTGGGAGGATATCCGCGTTCGGTGAGGATATCGACGGTAGCTTGGGTGTAAGCAAACCACCAATCTACTTTGTTAAGCATTATTTTTTTCCACTTTTCACGATACCCAGAAGGGTTATGGCTTTGAAAGTTTGCGCCATGTCCCCAGTATGCTGTTTTTTGGGTTGGAGAACCAAAATGAAAAAGAATAGGGTAGTTCGATAGAATTCTATTTTCTTGCATCATAATAACTAGGTCATCATTCCGCAGGTCTTTGGGGAGCTTCTGCCAAAGGAGCTCTGTGCCTTTAATTTTTAGATATCTATTACGTACCCTTGTTGACCAGTTAAGCTCACCCACATCTTTTCTACTGCTTTCCTGTGCTGATGGATTTCCATGTATTACACGTAAAGATATATTATATTTTTCACATCGTTTTTTAATCTTTTCAAATAGATCAAGGCGATAATGAAGCAATCGATATTGTAGTATAGTAACGCGTTTAGTCATTACATAGCACCATGCTGAAAAGCACCATAGCTTATCCCACTTCCATTAGGGCGAGGTCGGCCGAGGATATCCTTTGGAACTACTTGAGTAGATGATGTTTTAGTTGGTGCATTAGATTTTGATTTAAGCTGTAAGCCAGATCCAGGGCCTTTTCCGCTATCGGCTAACCCCTGAGTTGCTAAAAAATCAGCGGTTGTAGCTCTCAGATCTCCAGATGAGTTTGATTCCCAAAGATTGTTAGCCGTAAAAACCTCAGATGGCCCGGACCTGTTTGCGCCAATAATATTGATTCCAAGCGGGCCGCTAGCCGCATTTACGACGGTGTTGTTGTAGATATAGACTTTATTAGCACTAGGATTGGCAAAGTTTTGCTGGGTGTATATCCCATAGTAGTCAGGGATATTCCAAATAACATTATTGGACACCCATGTGTTTCCATGACCAATCGTTATTCCGGCTCCATCGTAGTTTCGCCCTGTAATATTGTGAATACGATTTCCGATAACCTTATATTCACCACTTGGATAGCTAAAACTGTCTATACCGAGAGTAATTGCACCCTGAGAATTAACATCAATATCATGGATATAGTTATACAATACCTCGACGTAGGTGGTGGACTGTTTTACGTCAACCGCTTCTGAATTGGTATGATGGATATGGTTGTATGCAATTTTTACATGATGGGTGGCATCATGACTGCTTCCATCACCAACATAAATTCCCTCGCCATATATTGGTGTAGTTAAACCAGTATGATGTACTTCTGAGCATAGGACGTTGACATGATGCGATGCGCTATTAATCATAATGCCTTCGATCCCCGTGTGTCCAACCTCCAAGTTCTTAACGGTTATGTTATTAACCCCCGTGGGACGACCTTTGCCTTCTTTAAGCCCCCCAAGATCAATTCCCCAATGTGACTGCCCAGTAATTTTTATATTCGATATTTCTACGTAGGATGAGTTTAGAACAGCAAGACCACACTCTCCACCTGATATAGTCGCTGGATTTACTGAGCTAGATGTCACGATAATAGGATTTCCTACAGTACCGCGAACACCCACTATGTCCATACAGGCACTTCTCGCCTGTTTAAACACTCTTCCTGGTTCAAGAAAAACAACATCACCAGGTTTTGCGTTTTTTAATGCGGCAAGGAATGTGGCGTTATCTGTTACATACTTATTTGAGGAGTAAGCAGGTGGTCTACAGTTGTTTCCCCACCAAAAGTCTCCCGTATCGGAACCACCACCACCGCCGGTATCGGAACCACCACCGCCGGTATCGGAACCACCACCGCCGGTATCGGAACCACCACCGCCGGTATCGGAACCACCACCGCCACTTGTATCGGAACCATTATCATTTCCTGGGGTCACTCCTCTTCGTCCATTTGTCGAAGAAATTACAGTTGGATAATTAGACTCAGATTTTGGTAGAGGTGGTGTGTTAGCATTTTCATTTGACTGCGAATCTTCAGTTAGTGTTCCTGATGGTTGGCAGCTAATAAGAATTAATGCTGATATGAATATATACAGGATAGTTATTCGGCGAGTTTTCATGTTTAAGTTACCTTCCGCTGGTAGACGTCCATTGTTTGTTCAGAAATTCTTCCCCATGAATATTGTTTCCCGAAATCTTTAGCTGTATTCATTCCAAGTCTTTCTCGCTCGGATGGGGTGTTGTATAAGTATTTCAAGGTTTCAGATAACTGATTGGCATCACCATAATCAACAAAAATTGCAGTCTGATCAGGTATAAGGGTTTCTTTAAACCCTTCCAAATTGGTTGCGATAATGGGTTTAGAGAATGACATCCCCGTTAATAATGCACCGCTCTGGTCAATGTTTTGGTACGGGTATAACAAAACATGCGATGCTTCAAGGTGGGCGACAAGTTCATCATCCTCGATGTAGCTAAATTGACTGTTTACAGAGCCAGCAACGTTGAGTTGTAGTATTTTATTTTGAATTAAGTCGATATATTCTTGCTCGCCCGCTCCTAAAATCTCAAGACTAGCTTGAGGCATATCCGCCACGGCGAGATACCATGCATCGAGAAGAAACTCAAGCCCTTTGTAAGGTCTAATAGAACCAAAAAAAAGGAATGTCACTTTATTTTTGTCCTTAGAAGGCTTTTTGGCCATTTGGTTTGGAGACGTTGTACGCAAATCATGAAGCATAGGGCCATGAGGGATGATACTTATTTTACTGGAGGGTAAATCAAACTCGTTTGATAAACGCTCAGCTGCACTCTTTGTGTGGCAGATAAGAAAATCTACGACCCGGTAAACGGTTAGATACTTCTCCTTGAGATGATTGCCTGTATCATGTGGTAGAACATTGTGAGCGGTATATACCACTCTGATTCCGAGGCGTTTTGAGAGCTTAATAACCCAGAGCTCAATCGGTAAGGAACCCAACATAGGAAGCCATTGGACATGTAAAACCTGTGGTCGTTGTAGAAGCAAGTATACTGAGAGTCTTAAAAGGTTAAAGGAGTAGCCTAATGCGCGGTACACTCTAATAAGTTTTTTGCTCTTTAAGCGAAAAATCCATGCAGGATCGAAGAGCCCCTTTAATCGTGGTGTTCCATGTCGATTAAAGAAATCTCTATCGAGATAATGATTCACTGAAGCCAATTTGATATCGCAGCCTTGTTGTTTTAGAGCCTCGACTAAATATCTGTTGTAAAATGGAACGATGCCTAAAAGATCCATCATTAGAACGCTACATTCTGTCTTGTTTACTACAGGTTGGGATGCGGGCATCTACTAGGCCTTAGTTGTAAAAGCGAATCGATCTGGGATCAGGAATGATACTGCTGACTTGCTACATTGCAATCAGGCCCCATAAGACGAGTTATCTTCCTGCGCCTCCTCTTTCTATTTTTTTTGGGTAACGTAAAAATTGATCTTTTCCTTACTCTTGGAGTAACTACAAAGGCAGATTTATTGGGTTTTCTTTTTTGTGTTTTAGTCACCATAAATAGAGAGAACATCAAAAGTACCCACATTGCGTGCGTCCATGAAGCGAATGCAACTTCGCCGATGTTATAAACCAATGCAGTCAATAAGATAGCAATATAGGGAGTATTCCTTTGAAAAGTATCCGATTTCATCAAAAGAACCTTATAAATGTACCAAATATACATGAAAGCAAGTATACAGAAACCAACCATGCCTCCTCGAACCATCATGTCAAGATAGCCATTGTGATAGTGGTTAACCTCCATCCAAATGACGTCCTTGGCCGCAGTCCGGTTATCAAACCCCCAGCCAAGTATTGGCTTAAGAGATATTAGTTCTTTCGCGTTATCCCAAAGTAGAGTGCGACCTGTAAAAGTTGAGTCTCGGCCTAGCGCTTGTGTTGTAGAATCAACGCTTACTATGCTCGGTAGAATGAAAACTAAAATGATAGCCGCAATCGCGAACAAGTAACTTAGGCCTAAAATAATTTGTTTTCGTTTTTCTTTTGATACTCTTGAATATTTCGAAAAGAAAATTATTAAGGACACAACCAATATACTGCTAACTAACGAACTTGCACTTTGACTGCCGAGTAGTAATACGATAGCTATGATTAAAAGAGAAAGGCAGAGTAGTTTTAATTTTTTCCCCGGAGATGAATATAGTCCTGTCGTTGCGGCCCAAATAGCTATCACGCACTCTACTCCAAGTATATTAGGGCTACCAGATACTCCTGCCCAACGTCCATCGTCAAAAGCTTCACCCAACTCTTCGAGATTAGAAGGGCCGGCAAATTCAGGAAGAAATAGAACTACTAATATAGAAGGGAGCAAGGCAACAAATAATAATGTTGGCCAATAGGCCTTGATAATTGGGCTATTACTCGAAAGAAAAAATTGTGCGGCGAGAAATGCTGATAGTCCTGTGCCTACGAAATGTATAAAATTGACGGCTACTATATTCGTATTTTGTGACCATAGTATCGAGATAATGAAGTAGAGTCCTAAAACTAGTAAAGGAGGGGTGTTCTTAATGCGGATGGCTCTTTGAGGTCGACCGAAGAACAAAAAAAATGCTAGTAAGTAAGCTATGTAACGTGTTGCTGTGATAACAAGGCCATATGCGCGGTTCTCTTCTCCGCCAGTAAAGCCGTGATAAGTGATCGTTGCAACGAGGATAATAAGGGTTAGTGGAACAAGATTTACCTCGCCGTCAATAAACTTACTTGGTCTAGTTCGTCTAGTTCTCTTTTTTATACGTCTCATCAAATTAATCGCTTTTACATATAAAGGTTAATAGTTAGTATTTCTCTGTTTGAGCTTTTTGAAAGCCATAATACAATAGGAGGCCTAATATCAACTCACCGCACGTCATCACTACAATTAATCCTTCAGCTTGGTATGGTTGTACAACAGCCAAACTACTAGCGAAGACTAAGAGCGAAGTTAGCGCACTCATTAATGTGATTTTCTTGAAGCGCTTGTATATCTGAAGAAGGTTTGTCGACATAGTTCTAAAATAGTTGGATATATAGTACAAGACGGATAAAGCGAGCAGGTTTTTGATTTTCGTATACTCTTCGGATATAACAAAGCCTGATAACCAGTCGAAAAAAAATAAAATAAAGCTTGCGTAAATGCCGATCGACAGAATAAGAAGTATAAGGAGCTTTAATGCGAATGCCAGCATTCTGTCCGTATCATTATCGTGCTTCCATTTCGTCATGCGAGGAAGAAATACCCTCCATACACTATTGCTGATAACATTAACTGGTGAGAGTAATATAAATGCAGCGAGTACCTCCGCTACATGTTCCGCCCCCCAAGTATAAGCTAGTAAATAGACCCAAAACTGTGACTGTATCGACGACATTAAGACGCCACCTAGGGACCATAAGCTGTGTGGGATGGTCTCACTCAGTGTTTCGCGCAAATGGCCTAGCGCAGCTATTAGATCAATAGATGTATACACGAGCCCAGCAATAACGGCAAGTATCAGTGCGAACACCCCTCTTAACCCTATAGCCCATTGATGTAGATTTTCTAAATCAAGGTATATTACTATGCCTAATCCCGCTAGTATCGAGGTGAAAAGGATCGCTTCCAATAGAAATGTTGATTTAGGTGAGCTTTCAACGTAAAAATAGACTCGAAAATATTCTAGTAGCAGTAGACCTATTAGCGCTGCTCCCGAAACATAAAAGACCCCAATGTAGTCTGTAGAGACAGAATCTGATAATAATGTCAGTGAGGTTAAAAAAAGTGCAATCAATGGGATTAGAAAGAGTACTACCACTAACAAGAGACTGCCGGCAAAAAGAGTTCGGATTTCTTTCTCTTTGGTTGGAGCAAAGAAATTTAGAGGCATAATGACCAGTGCATTAGCTATGCCAAGACCCTGGAGTATTAAAGTCGTCCCTACACCATAGAGACCATAATCGGTTTTGCTGGCTAATTTGAGTAGAATAAGGCCGACAGTAAGATTTCCAAATGCCTGGAACGCCTGGGCGCCAATGCCCCACATCGCGTCAGTTCGAAGTGTTGCCACCGTTATAATCCAGTCCTTTAGGGGTTAATCAGAGACCGAGAGAATAGCAGCGATCAGTTAGTTAGGTAAGTGCCTAAATTGTATTTGCTTGAAAACATCTAACTTTTGCATCACAAGGAGGTAATGAAATCGGTTAAAATTAGTACAAATATTGACAATTTCAATATATGAAACCCGAATGGTATCTGTAGAGATTTGAAGATATGGCTCGTGAAATACCAACAAATAAATACAATGCTATTTAAAGAAGCAGCATAAATGTGTTTTGATATTGAAGATAGGTGATGAATGAAGGTCCAATTACTTCATAACGTAAACCCGTGAGGTCTTGGTCCGGGAAAAACTCTAGGAGTTATCAAAAGGCTGGATGCAAAGATTAACACCAAATTAAGTTCCTTTGATGCAACCATTTTCTTGACTTATAAGTTTTGTTTTTATCGAAGGAGTTGAAACCAGAGTATGCAAAGTGTCGCTCATATTATCGTGGTAATAGTAGCTTATGGAGAAATGAGCGTTACTAAGAAAATAAAAGCTATACTAATCATTGAGTACTTTAGTGCCTATAGTTCTTTTTATCGACTCGGCAATACCAATTATTGTTGGATCTAGCTTATTCTTTGGTCGGGTCTCTAAAAGGGCATCTTTTAGGTCAGAGACTACCTCTGCGGACCAAGTTGTGTAGAGTATTCCTTTGAATTTATTGTTTTTTATTTTGCCAGTTGCTTTTACGAGCTCATCTGCGGCCCTTGGGTTTTTCCATGGGCTCACCATAACTCTGAAACCTTTATCTGCTAGTTCAATGGGCCATTTGCTATCCCACGGGCAAACCGGGATTATTTTTTCAATGAGCATGCCGAGGCCTGGATATCTCTTCCAATGACAATCATAGTCCCAACTGGCCAGAATAATATCTTTAGGGATCATTGAAAGTGCGTCTCCAACGGGAGCATCAGCATACCTTCCTTCTAGCATATCTGACCACATCATCATTTCTATCCCTTTATAATTTACAATATGATCGTGGTACTCAGTGACAGCCTTGGCGAATAACTCTGCAGTGGAATAGTCTTTTGCTCCTGGATGTTTTTTCGCGTCAAATCCCCAACCCTCATCTAATCCCACATGAAATCCTTCTGCGCCAAAGGAATCTATCAACTCATCTGCCATCGTAAAAGCAATCTTATTTACTTCAGTATTTAGTGGATCCCATAATTTTTCGTTTCCAGGCCACTGGTAAGCTGGAAACGCTTTTAACAGTTGCCCGTAGCTTTGGTGGGTGAGAAAGTTCATTCCGACCATTACGTGGATACCGTTTCTTCTGCATACGTCAGCTAGTTTCTTTGCGTCTTCGGCGGTAACAACACCAAACGAAGGCTTTACTTGAGGGGCAGGGATACTTGTAAATCGATAGTTACTCCAATGCATATCGAATATAATTAAGTTTATGCCTAGCGGGGATAGCGCTTCAGTCACCAACGATTCAAAATCGTTTAAGTAGTCTTCAAATCCAGTCTTGTATTTAGGAGCGAAGACAATTCCCTTCCATTCTTGAGTATCATCTTTATCTACTATTACCTCGGGTATACTTAGAGGTGCCTTTTCTGAGTTGATTTTATACTTGTTATACGTGACGAATAGAACTGCGATAAGCAAAAAGACTGCTGTCAACAATATATAAATTGTTCTTTTTCTCATAACTAATTAAGAGTATTCCTTGTTGAGCAATCAATAAAAATTTTAATCAGAAATTATTAGGCTCTGTCTTTGTTTATCTCAGAAGGTAAAGAAGGTCATTGTATCTGAACATACATAGGTACGAGCCTGATAGTCTAGGTTGATAATATAATGACGGGTAGATCGTCAATAATCCAATATAAAGAGTTCGAAAGTGGCGTGGTGCCTCCACACTAAGCGCTCTAAAAGGAGGCATCTTAACTGTTCAGCATATTAACATTTTGCAGAGTTCCAATGTTGTGGTTGAGGTGTTTCAGTTATAAAAATCTCTCTTAGGATGCGTGCTATCAACTATGATTACCAATACCTTTCCTAATTACCACCTTACCTAAGCCAACCTTGTAGAGGGTTGAAATTAGATTTGCCTATAAGTCTAGGTGTTTTCTTATTTCCACCTACTAGAGGGTAGCGATTTTCTCTGGACGTAAACGTATATTTAAGTAATTCAACTTATCTGGAGCTTATCTCTATTTTTAAGCTATTGATAAATCAAATAAATATAAAATCGCTTTTGGCTTAGGACTAGTGGTAGTTAGGATACCTTTTATGCGAGGCACTGGTTAAAGTTGGAGCTGGGCGCTATCGATTTGGGTGATTTATCCGAATTTGATAGTGGGTAAGAAATATATCGTAAGCAACTGATTATATTACAGTTTTTGTTGGTCTGGTCTCAGGTAGCGCCTCTTCATAATCATCAAGCAATATGAGACACTATGTAATGTTAGTTGTCCAGAAGGATCGTACTATTTTATGGTTTACTCTCAGGATGTCACACACTCGTATTTTTGAGGAAATTGGTATTTATGAAGGGAAAGGATTGGCAGAATGTTGTTTTGAGATATATTGGAGTTCTCATCGTTTCACTAAATGGCGCTTGGTCTAGTAGCAACGGAGAGTCGGAGTGGGGCTAGGATTATTTCGTCTAGTACTTTCGTTATGGGTAATAGATCATCATTATGGTCTATCGCAAAGACTAATTGGGTCTTTTATTGTTGATATCCTTGGGGAAGAGAACTTCGGCTTTTTGAAAATTGGACATATTGCGGTAATCAGTTTTTTTGTCTTAAGTGGTTATGTTATAACGTGGGTTCTTAAGAATAAGTATCCTCACAATAAGGTAGGAATCAAGGCATTTTTTCTTGGACGGATCATCAGGATCTATCCTCTATACTGGGCTATTTTGGCGGCTATGGTCGCAGTTGTATTTTTAGTGCCTGGGATAAAAACTGGGCAAGAATTGAGTGAGCATTTCTCACTGTGGCGAATTGTAGGCGATTTTTTGTTATTTCCATATGGTGTTGCAGGTTTTTTCCTGGATAAAAACTTTTATGTTTATGGGATGATTGATCTACCTGCATGGACGTTACCATACGATTTGGTGTTTTATCTGATTGCACCCTGGATGGTAATGAAAAAGACTATTTTAGGTAGTGTAATAGGATTAGAATTAATATACTTATTCGCTCTTAGTTTTATAGCGCCGGATGATAGTTGGCATACATTCTATCTGTCGACAGGGCACGCGCAATTGTTGGCTTTTTCAGTTGGTTCAATGGCTTGGTATTTCCGTAAAATTCAAATTCCAGTCTGGTTATTGATCAGTGCAATCACCTTTGTTTTGTATTTGGTTTTTGTGCCTTACAAGATGACTAATCTTTACTTAAACCATTTTTTAGTAATATTCTTTACCGTATTTATTATTCTAGGGCTAAAAAAACGTAGTAAATTAGATAATATGTTAGGGGAGTTAACCTATTCAACTTATCTTTTACATATGCCTGTGATGGATTTTGTGACGATTGTAGTGGTCAAGTATCAAAGTTTAGTTGCACTTGTTCTGACCTATGCAGTCTCTTTTTTTGTAGTGAAGTACATAGAGTCTCCATTGGATAAAGGGCGTAAGCAATTAACCACAGAACTCCTTAAAAAAGCGGAGGATATGCCTGAAAAAACTAGTTCAAAAGCCATTTATATAACGGCAACTATTTTCATATTTCTGTTGGTATCCGGAGGATATAATTTCTACTGGATCAGCGTGAACGCAACGTTATAGGTCCGGCAACATTGGATGAAGGATAATAGCATCCTCCCGCGCGCCCTAAGTAACGTCAAAGGAATATTTTATCGGCTCTATCCGCCGATAAAATACAACAAACGTATAGAAATATGCTTGAACTGGAAAGGCGTTAGGAGTGGTGACGATTCTGTAATACCAATGTGAGAAAGTGCGGCGCAGATATAAAGTTTCGTCGCCACATCCGCCGTGGCTCTCTAATCATTCGGTATAACCATTCCAATCCGTTTTTATGCATCCATTGTGGTGCACGAGGCTGGGTTTCGGCATAGAAATCGAACACTGCACCAATAGAACCGATAACCGCAGTATTGAGTTTGCTGCGATGAGTGTGTGTCCATGTTTCTTGCTTGGGGGCGGTCATTCCGACCCATAGGACATCAGCGTGGAAGCTGTTGATAGTATCCAATACATGCTCTTGCTCTTCTTTGGTCCATACACCGAAGGGTGGGGACAGGCTTTCCGTGGCTTCAATTTTTGGATAGTCTCTAGCAACTTTCTCCTTGATTTTAGTAAGAACATGATCAGTCGATCCTAGAAAGAATACCCGTTTTCCTCCCAAACGATTGACCTCATTCATAAGAGCGAAGAAGTAATCCGCACCTGTAATACGTGGTTTGATTTTGAGTCCGCTCAGTTTACCTCCCAGCACAATTCCAATACCATCCGCCACTACTTGATCAGAGTTGTTGAGGGCCTCACGGAAATACGGGTCTGTATTAGCCACTACAAGCGAGTGTGGATTGGCGCATGCAAAAGTGATCTGTTTTTTCTTATTCTCGATAGCATCATGTGCTCTGCGAATCAATTCAGATAAGGGTTTAGCGCCGATTTTTACTCCCAATAATGCAGGGATGTTTTGATCAAATTCCTTCATATTAAATTTTATATAAATCTCATTTTTAGTTAACTTTTTTACCAGAACCTGTATCTGAAGTTGCACAGAGTAAGTCATTGAAGCTGCGGGATATAAAGCAGCTAATAACATGGATGGAGAAGGAAAGAAAAATCTATGGCGAAACTACTAATGTACCCATTTGCTCTTCCTCCGATACGCCAGATGCGTATCTTATTTCATCACTGGAGATCCTTCAACATCAATATCCCGTATTGAAGAATGCATTCGAGAACCAGAAACCCAGAGCCTACATTGAGGCAAATAGTGAAAATCAGCGGGAAATACTGGTTAGTTACGGGCGCAATGCGCTATCGCTGCCCAATCATTAAGGAAGGGCGTCGTACTAGGGGGCCAATCCATGAATAAATAGAGGTGCGCTTAAGCTGAATTAATATTTTGGTTAGTGGGAGGGTCCATGCAGTAAAGCAATGATTCATTACGAGCTCTTTTTGCAACGCCACTGATTCATATGCACCTTCAGTAGTGTTACGCCAAAAAGCGCTTTATATTTACCGGCTGGAAAAGAGTCGAGTACCTAATATCAGCCAACTTTTGGAAATAGTAGCACACCATGTTTTCCGGCTTTTACCCGCTAAGGAATGAGGATTCAATTACTTACGGATTCTAACGGGCCCTTTTGCCCCCCGTTAGACGATCTCAATCGTCGTGTAGAACAACTATAATCCTCTTGAGATCGTCTAACTGCGAGCAAAAAATCTGCATTATAGTTCCGTAAGTTATTAAGTCCTCATTCCTAAGCATGGGGAGCCAACGCCGCTTTCAATTGTTGAATGGCCATAGGACCGCAGCCAGTGATGCTTCTATACTATTGGCTTCGGGGACTCCATAGTAGCTAAATCGGTTCTGCCCCTAGCCGCAACTGCAGCACCACCAGGGAACAATAGCAAATTACCTGCACTATCAGATTTTACTCCCCAACCGCGTGGTTGGAGTGATGCCTGCCACTGTTGAACTTCGGCGGGATCAAATCTCTTGTTTGAAAATTTTCGAATCAGATTTTTTTCAGTATGTTTTACTTTCAATGCAGCAATATCTGCGTTATTGAGCGTTGTGGCGGCAGGGCTGGAACGCAGCAATCCACGGTCTGCTACATTAAATTCCATGTTTTGACCTTGCGATGGCGGAGCAGATTGCAGACTCTGAGTTTTTTCGGAAGCGAGGTTCTTGAGAGTAGTCGGAGTTGGTTTTTTGATGGATTTTGGCTCCAGACTGGCAACAGTGGAATTTTCGGGGTTTACAGAGGTGGCAGCAGGAAAGAGCAATAAATTACCCGCCGTATCACGATCGACTCCCCATCCGTGTGGGCTAAGCTTTGATTTAAGATAACTGAGCGGCAAAGACGCCATGTGCTGAGCCGGTATCGTGACACCTTGAGGTGTTTCTGATATCGCGTCTGTTTGACTGGCGAGTGCTGCGCTACTTCCTAGAGAGGAAAGATGCCCTAGCGTGAGGGCGGCGGCGATGGTAATCAAGCGGCGTAGTTTCAACATACTGATTTCTCCACTGAATTGGATTATATCGCCAATGGCTGAGGACGATAGTTAAGAATAGTATAGCGTATCTATTGATAATGTAAAATAAGAAGGCTCTATAACCTATTGATTAGGCGTATAGATAATTTTCTGAGTTAAGGTGTAGCATTGCGATAGGGTCGGTTGTTAGACAGCCTTTAGACGATCGGATTCCAATTGTGCTTCTTCAGCACTTCCTTCTTTAAAAGGAAGTATTTACAAATTTCCCTCTGTTATCATGCGGCATCTAATCAACCAGGATCGTACCAATGGGACAGCATATAGGGATACTCACTGCA
>JAUZSW010598810.1:0-51368 GCA_034780735.1 Hyalogyrina grasslei
ACAAAATCAAGAATCGCTATCGTATAAACTGCATTCAGTCTATAGTTCCAATCGCCACGTTTAGCCTGTTCGCGAATTGGAAAGGTGGAATAGAAGACTGAACGGTCTTTGAAAAAATTATGTTTAGCCTTCTGCATCTCAACAATAAACTTTTCACCACGTTCATTTTCACAATAGATATCAAAGATAGCTTTACGATCAAGAGCTACGTTGCCAATATGTTCATTTTTCTTGAAATTAATTGATCTGATTTCACCCTGTTCGTCACGCAACAGTTCATTGAGAAAATCGAGCAGAATATCTTTATTGGCCTCTTCGCCGAATATCTTTTTAAAACCAAAATCGGTAAATGGATTGATATATTTGCCACCAGACATTACCTGCCTCCCTGGAAATTATTGTTCTATTCTCATTATAATATTATTAAAAATAACCTTTTTAAATAAAAATTCAACTCGCTTTATTAGATTAGACACTTTGTAATGTGGTTTTCTGGCGGGAACAGATAAAAATAGCGAGTTTTTATTATCAATGGAATTCCCACACAAGGCAATGAAGAGAGGATGAACGAGTTTCATTAAAAACTAATAATTAACCTCAAATTTCTTATTTTAATATCTTACGCCTCAACTTCTTGAAATTGTATTTTTCTAGCCGCTACGGGGTTAATTTTGGGCATCCATCTACGGCGTTAGTTGCAACTCGCAGTAGTAACTACAGCTTCGTCTTGCTGCCTTGTAGCTGCATACTAAAATCAACTGCGTTATTTAGTTTAAGTGGTGTTGGCGCTTGCGTAGGGTGGAAATATTAGCATAATAGCCAAATTCTGGGCGCAAATTATTGTTACGTCCACAGCCGAGTTCTAAACCTTCGCCTGGTTGATTATGATCATCTGAGCCGTTAGTAAACAGGAGTGGAAGACGTTTGGGGTGACGTTTATTGTACTCTAAACGCATTTGGTTGAATAGTTCAGTTTGATTTATACCAGTTTCTGGACATATTCCGTTCCGCCAACCATCAACTTCAATAGTTTGCAAACCACATTCTGCCAATAATTCAATTGCCTCACGTAAAGCGTTATTCCCGAGGCCCTCTTTTTTTCTTAACTCGCCAGGATGTGGTAACCCTGGCAGACCGCCCCAGTCACTGATGCGTTTAACAAATGCTTGAGGGGAAATATCAAGATCAATTTCAAGTGGAATGTTTAGTTTATCATCTTGAGTAGTGTAAAGTGTATGGAATATTTTAACATCCTTGGCTAATTTTTTTGCATAAAGCTGTTTACTATATTTCTGCCACATTGCGACACTAATGTCACCTTTAGTTGAAATACCGTTGCGTAGATAACGATCAATATCTGGAGCAGTTATCTCTGCCGTAAACCCTAATTTAGCAAAACATTTGGGGATACGTTTAAGCATTGCTTGGAGTTGTTGCTGTTTTGCCCGCCGGATCGGCTCGATTACTTTATCAGGCTCGCCTGATTTAAGCAGGGCAATGAAAGTATCAACATTAGGAAAATGTCCAATAATCTCAATCCCAGGCCGGTCAGTATAAAACTCAATTGCCGGAATAACCTCAATATTGAAAATCTTTGCGGCGTTAAGCGCTTCAATTTGACCATCAAATAGATCATGATCTGAAATGGCAATTGCTTTCATGCCGCGCCGCCAAGCCTCGAATACTCGCATTGCTGGCGAACAGTAACCGTCTGAATAGAATGAATGACAGTGTAGATCTATTTCACATACCGCTGTGAGGTCAGGGGTAAAGTTATCTCGAAGCGACTTAGCTGCCGCTAATCGTTCTTCGGGAGTGAGGCGAAAATCATCAATTTGTTTGATTATTGCTGACAGCTTTTTTTTTAAAATAATTGACAATATAATTTCCTCGTTAACTCATGACATTTTTTCTATGAAATACTATTTTTTTCGAGTTAATATAGTCTTAACTAATATGGTTGTCAATATTGTTCAGGACAGAATCAGTAACAAAGAATTAAACCTATTTGATTAAATAAAAATATGCAGTAGATTTAATTGAACTCAACTAGATTAAAAGGAACAGTTATGAATATAATATCCGGTATCGCTGGCGGTATCCGCCTAAACGTTCCGAAAGGGATTAAGGTGCGACCAACCTCCGGCCGTGCGAGGAAAGCACTTTATGATAGCATTAGAGATTTTAAAGATAAAACTATCGTCGATCTTTTTGCTGGATCAGGGGCATTGGGACTTGAAGCAGCCAGTCGTGGGGCGACACGGATAATGTTTGTCGAAAAAGAGCGAAGTTTTTGTAAAAATATTAAAGAGAATATTATTAAGATTGAAAATAGTGGCATCGACTGCCGTTTTGATTTGATCTGTGGAGATGCCTCAAATGCGACACTATTCTGTCGCCCAGGCATGGCTGTTGATATTGTTTTTGCCGATCCGCCATATCCTATTTCTGGTGAATGTTTTCAGCGACTCGGTAGTGATAAAAAGTTTGCTCAATGGCTAGGGGATGCCAAATTAATTTGGGAATTCCCTGATACTGGCGATCATGATGGATCATTTTTGACTGCGAAATATTTACAGGTAAAACAGCGCCGTAATTTTGGGGGAACGACATTTATTTTTGCAGAAAGGCGAGTAGATCATTCCTATTAAGGTTAAGTCTGGAAAAATTGGCCAGCTTAAATCACTGCATCAATTTATATGATTGAGCAATTAAGAAGATTAATAAGAACCCAACTTTGATTAGCGAGTTTTACCTATTTTAACCTAATAGAAATGTCTATTTCCCTTTCATTCGATGTTCTATGTTCAACGTTGAATGTTCGACGTTCCGACGAAGTCGACTTTGTTAATATTCTCTGCCTCACTTTTTCAAAACAGGAGGTAATTTCCTGCTTATCCAATTATTTTTCCTGTTTAGTTTGAACACCTGCCCTGCTATTAAATAATCCTGTAATTGCAATGCTTTACAACCTATTTATTTTTTTTGAAATGGGATTTTAAAACAAGTTAATTACATACGTGCGTACGTTCCCAAATTTAAGTACTAGATGCTCTCATCGAGAGCGCCACTACTTGTGCCAGTATCAATGTTTGTAGTGGCAGGCTTTGATGGCATTGTCGCTGGTGCGACTGAGTGCTCTCATCGAGAGCTACCCCTACGAATAGGTTAGTGGTCGTTAAAAATATTCTTCGGCACATTGCTGAATTTCATTAAAAGGCAGTTGATTTAATAGACCAAATTCAGGTCGTTTAGTTAAGCGTTCTCGAATAGTTCGCGGTGAAGTCATTCCGGCGAGATAACGAGCCAATTTACGTGATGTAGCTAATGAAGCATTATGTTCTGCCATCAACTTGCCAATTAATGTTCGATGTTCGGCGGTGATTGAACAGTTTTGCCGCATGAACACTTGTGGGCCTGAACCTTCACAGCTACTACAATGACCACAATTACGACCAAGATCCTCGCCAAAATATTTTAAGATAGAGCGAACAATACACTCGCCGCTAGCTGAAATATTTGCTAGATGTTGAACCCGTTCAATATTATTACTTTCAGAATTTTTAAATTGATTAGTCAATTTTTGGATCAAGGCCTGTTTATCCGCTGGCGTTTGTAAAAAACGATAAAGTTTACGTGCCTTTTCAGCTTTTAATGTTATCATTCCAGTTTCATCTAAATAGTTTAAGGCAGCAAGAATACGTTCACGCGGCTCATTTATCATTTGAGCCGTTTGGGCTGTATCAATTGTATGCCAAATACGGCCATGTTTTGCGGTATTAAAAACCGATCGGAGAAACTGAACTCGAGCCGGATCGAATTTCGCCATAATTTCCTGTTCAGCTCCTCGTAATTGGTAACGATAGGTTGAATAAAATGCCCCAATACTTTCAATAATGCCTGCCAATTCCAAATAACAGAGCAATGTACTGACAACAATACCGCGAATATCAAATTGATAGGCCAATTCATATTGTGATATATCGAATGTCGCTTCCTGGCTTAAGATAAATTCAACTAGTTCCTGAATATTTTCAGCTTCTGGGGTGTCGGCATAGGTGAAGTTTTCCAATGTGGTCATATCATCACCACAGGCTAATGTTTCACAAATTGATGGTAGACCGTCACGCCCAGCACGTCCCGTCTCCTGCATATAATTTTCTAATGACTTAGGTAGATTATAATGATAAACATAACGAATATCCGCCTTATCAATCCCCATGCCAAAAGCAATTGTCGCCACAACTACAGCATCGGGGCTCTGCATAAACCATTCCTGAATCAGATGCCGTTCATCTGGCTTCATTCCAGCATGATAGGGTTTAGCGGTAATCCCATTTTGATTAAGCAAATCTGCAACGGTCTCTGCAGTCTTCTGCAATGTCGTATAGATTATAGTTGCACCAGTTGGACGCTCTTTAATTCGTTGAAGCAACAGCTCGTTACGTTCAAATTCATTAACCACACTAATCTGTAAATTAAGATTTGGGCGATAAAAACCGGTATTTAAATAATCTTCAGGCGCAATCGAAAATTGTTTTTGAATATCCTCCGCAACCTGTCGATTGGCCGTGGCGGTTAAAGCCAAAACGCGCTCTGCCTTGAATTGGCGGGAGAATTTTGGTAATTTAAGATAATCGGGACGGAAATTGTGGCCCCATTCAGAGATACAGTGAGCCTCATCAATTACCATCATGCTGAGATTAAACCGTTTAATCTGCTCAACAAAACGTTCATTGGAAAAACGTTCAGGTGAAACATAAAGCAATTTAACTCTACCAGTTTTAAGATCATTCCATGCTTGGCGATACTCATCAGCGGTTAGACTTGAATCAAGTCGAATCGCCGGAACGCCGCAACTATGGAGATAGTCAATCTGATCTTTCATCAGTGCAATTAATGGCGTTACGACTAAAGTTATCCCTTTAAATGAGAGTGCAGGTAATTGATAACAGAGACTTTTGCCACCACCAGTAGGAAATATCGCCAGTGCTGAACGCCTATTCATCAGACTATTAATAACCTGTTCTTGCCCCGGTCTAAATTGATTAAAACCAAAATACTTTTCCAAATTACCATAGATCTCATTCATCATAAATGTCCTCTTTATTATTTGCTCAATAGTCGATAAATAAATTTTATTTTCCAAACATTAAATTTATGAATTAAATTATGCAACCAATTACCATAGGCTTTGGCTATTGCCAACTCTTCGTCAAATTGTTGTTCAAAATGATTCTCACTAATTGAGGCATCATGCCGGCGAAATTTAGCTAAGTATTGTCTGAGATGAATTGCCGAAGATAGGTCGGCCATTTTTAACCATAATTCATAATCCCAAGCAGCTTTATAGGCTGGATTTAAACTATTAACTTGCCGCCATAAATTCATCCGCCAAAACGTTGCTGGTTGATTTATATAATTTTCACATAATAGGATATTTTTACTATAAAAATAACCTAAAATATTTTTATACCAAGTAATTGGTTTTCTTGTTTCACGATTAGCTTCATCAATTATCGTACAGCGACCATAAAGCCACTGCTGTTTGGGATGCCGACGAAATTCATTTACCACGGCTTGAAGCGTCCCAGGTGCATAGATGTCATCAGCATTTAACCAACAGCCAATATCACCAGTAGCCATTGCCATTCCGGCATTAATCGCCTCCTGTGGCCCCCCATCTTGCTTTGAGACTACTGTTAATCGTGAATCTGTTTGATATTCGGCAATTATTTTCAAAGTATTATCGGAAGAACAACCATCACGGATAATATATTCTAATTCAAAATCGCCATTTTGAGCTAAAATACTCTCAATGGTCTGGCGAATAAACTGCTCCCCATTATAGACTGCTGTAATTACTGATATTTTCATTTAAACTACTGGGTTACAAGTTTTATGGCTATTGGGTTCTTTAGCCAATTGGGCCTTGGTTAATTTGTTGAGCTCCTCTTTCATCAATGCACTCTCTTGGCCCAAAGCTTTTATCTTATCAGCCTGTTTGGAAATCACTATAGAAAATTGAATCAAAATAATGGTTAAAGTAACTAATAGCACTAAAAAGAGAAAGGCTGGGGCATAATAGATGCCACAAAGTCGAGAAACAATATCTAATCCATGCGTCCAGAAGGCCAAAACAATAAAGAAACTACCCATGATCAACCAAATCATCGCATAGGCCTCTTTTAATTTTTTTCGGCGAATAAGTTCAAAGATAAAACAGATAAAAGATAGGCTGCCAATTATTGCAATGATTTGAATTCTGCTAAACATCGTCTATTTCTCCTTTGGTCGAGTTGCAATCATTAACATGGCAAAACTAACCTTTAACATATAATAAATTGATTTTAATGATGAGATAGAAGAAACCCCGCCCTGTCGTTCATTCATTGTCGTATAAATATCAGCAATAGTGAATCCATTACGCCGCATTAAAATAATCTCTTCCGGTTCTGGATAATCAAATGAAGGATAGTAGTGCATGGCAAAATTCAAGGCATTTTTACTATAGGCACGTAATCCAGAAGTTGGGTCTGAGGCTCGATAACCGGTAAAAACATAGACCATTAATCGCAACCATCTAATACCAACGCGTCGAATCATGGTTGACTGAAACCCCCCAGTCTCTGGATTGACAAAACGGGAGCCAATCGTCATATCGACCACATTATTCTGGAGTGGTTTTAATAACTCAATTAAAGCTACTGCACGATGTTGACCATCACCATCAAATTTTACTGCATAATCAAAATTATGTTTAACCGCATATTTAAAGCCAGTCTGTACCGCAGCCCCGACGCCAAGGTTACAAGGCAGATCTAACAATATTGCTCGCTGATCATTATGAACAATTTCAGCGGTATTATCAATTGAACAATCATTGACCACAATGGGTTGCCATATAGCGTCATTTGGTTGGGTTGAACAGATATCATCGATAACTTGAATGATATTTTCGGCCTCATTATAACATGGGATAATAACTGCAACCAGTGGTCCACGGATTTCACTGATTTTCACTGATTTATTTTTTTGTAAAGTATTATTCATAACGTTATCCACGAATGTCGGGGCATTAACTAAGCTCTTATAGATGTAATAAGAGGCCATTTCAAAACTGGACCTATTCTATTCCCATACTCAATGGGGATCCACTAAATACAAATTTCAATGATATAGAATAGCTCATTATCTAATAAATACCATTTTATTATTGGTCAAATTTATAAAAATCTGCAATTTTTTGTTGAGGTTAAATAAGCTCAATACAATCTATAGATTCTCGCATAGAAGCTCTTTGCTCCGTAAAATCCGTGGATGGGTAATTTGTGAACATGGGATTAATTCACTACTCTATGGCAGTAAATATTGTCACTTTATTTTCACACGGATGCGAAACTTTTTTATAACCTGCTTTCATTAATTTTTCTATTAACCATTGTCGTTTATTGCCGAGAACAATATAATCAAAGTTATAATTACTAATCTTGGGAATTTCCTTTTTTTTGCGTAAATCAAGCTCATGGCGCTGAGCATCGGCCCAGAACGCATATTGCGGCTGAATAGATAAAATCGCTAACCGACGGTTTGGTGGCTTGACTGTCTTTAGCCAATCGCCAGTCTGTTTGAAATAGTAATGTTTTCTGCTTTTAATAACTTTGGCCAAACCATTGTGAATTTGTCCCAGCGTAATAAGAGAAGCGATAATTATTAAAATAATATTGGGCTGCATTTTAGCGGGCAATTTTTGCTTGATAATTGTGATTAAGGCCGTGATTCCAACTAGGGTAAATGGCATAAACAGCAATAGGTTTAAAGTGAAGTAACGATACGCAATAGAGATATCATAGAACATAAGCCCATTGAATGTGACAATTGCGAATAAAATATAATATTCATTATTCCACTGGCGTCGTTTCATTATTAAGATTACGCCGATAAATGCGAAAATTAGGTAGAGTTCATAACTTCCACGCGAAACATTTCTTATGAATTGTTGTAAATGTTGAAGCTTACTTGGCTTAAGTGGTTTAGTGTCAGCAATAACTTGATTATTGACTTGATTCTCTGGCAAGATATTTTTCGCTTTTTCCTTCAATATTGGCTGTTCAATATTCTGAAGCACGAGGCTATTTTTATGTTGATTATTAGCCGTCACCATAGGCTTTGACGATTTTGCCTTGATACTTTTAGTGGGTTTACCCAATAAAAAGTAGAGATAATGACTCTGACGTCGATCAATAACTGGATAACCATTATCCTGGTACATTTGAATTAAACGGGGGGAAGTTATCGCCAATATTACGATACCAACAATTGCGCCATAGCCCACAAGTTTAGCTAGTTGTTTGAATGATATAGGCGTTTTGTTTTTAAAGAAAAATAGGCAGAGAAACATAAGCCCAAATAGTGGAATAAAGCCAGCCCCTTCGCCACGAATTAGGGCTAATCCAGCTAACGAAACGCCAAGCCAGATGAGTTTTTTTAATTTATAGTCATCAAAAAATGATAATAGCAGATAGGTTGCCCAAACGGCAAAAATGTTACGCCCAGAGTTTAAAATACCTGTTCCGCTGAAGCGAATTATTTTAGGGGCGATGATATAGGCAAAGACTCCCCAAGCAGCATAGGTGTCAGTAGTAAAGCGCCTAAGCAGACTATAAAGTGGGAAAATTGTTAGAACATAAAATATTCCAGATATAATAATCGTGGCGGTATAGGGCTCAATGCCGAAGTAGCATAATATTCCGGCAAGCGTCTGAAGCAACGGGGCAATCATTTGGTAAGCGGTAAATGCCTGATGGAATTTGCCATTGCCAATATCGCGCACCATTGGAGCATAGCAATTAGCGACATCATCATACATCTCAAAGCAAAACAGTGCATAGATTAGCATAAAGAGGCAACCTAAAATAGCTGACAGCCATAATACTTTCTTACTATCACCACAATAACGATATAAACGTTCTAAATATAACATATAATAATATCAAATTTTAAAGAGTTGGGTAAATATAACCGGCGATACCGGAACTAAAATACAACCAAATAATTTACTGCTTATTTAGTGATTATCAACCGCTTTTCTACTCGTTTATATAACAAAGAATTTGCCTTCACCTGCCAAGTGATTCGTGCTTGAATGAAAAATAGTAGTTTGCAAATCGCTTTTTCAGCTCTATATTTGCTATAATCAGTTAAGATTGAAACAGAAAAAAATAGCTAAACATTTAACCGATTATATTGAAAAATTTAAAGATGGAAAATAAAATATTATGAAAAACAGTCCAATAGGATTTGATGAAGCATTAAAATTAATTCAAACCCCCGATGTCGCGATGCTGGAGCTAATGAATCGCGCCAACCAAGTGCGCAACAGCTATTTTGGCAATAAAGTTGCTGCCTGTTCAATAATCAATGCTAAAAGTGGTGATTGTGGCGAAGATTGTAAATTCTGCCCACAATCAGTTCATTCGGATAGTGAAATTGCGACCTATCCATTGCTGGATAGTGCTGAAATTATTAACGGTGCCCGTGCGGCTGAAGCTGATTGTGCTCATACTTTTGGGATTGTTACTTCAGGCCGAACAATTGATCAGACCGCAGAACAGGAAAATATTGCTGACACCGTTTCGACTATTGCAACTGAAACTGCTATTGGGCCATGTGCTTCGCTCGGTACCGTAGATGAAGCATTTCTCATTAAACTAAAAGCGTCAGGTTTGGTATCATATCATCACAACTTGGAGGCTGCCGAAAGTTTTTATCCGCAAATTTGTACCAGTAGAACTTTTAAAGATAATGTTGAAACCATCAAAACGGCCAAACGGCTTGGGCTGGGGGTCTGTTCGGGGGGGCTTTTCGGCATGGGCGAATCCTTGCGCCAACGTATCGAACTATTTGAAACATTGCGGGAACTGGAAGTTGATTCAGTGCCAATTAATTTTCTTAATCCAATTGAGGGCACGCCACTTAAGGCGGGTAAACTTACTCAAATGAGCCCATTCGACTGCCTGCGAGTTATTGCATTCGCTAGATTGATGATGCCGACAACAACGATTCGAGTCTGCGGTGGACGTGAACATAATCTGCGTGATATGCAGTCATGGATCTTTGCCGCTGGGGCGAATGCGATGATGATTGGTTGTTATCTGACCACCAACGGCCGCGACGTGGCAGCTGATATGCAAATGATTAAAGATGCTGGAATGGAATTAGAATAATGAAAAAAAGCAAAGGAAAACTGGTTGCGGCATTGAGCGGCGGGGTTGATTCGAGCGTTGCAGCGGCACTGTGTCAACAACAAGGCTATGAACTAATCGGCGTTACCCTACGCCTGCGCAGTTGCGATGATACGACCGAGAAACGCAAGTCATGTTGTGGCGCGGATGATAATATTCAAGCTGGATTGGTTGCCAATATCTTAGGTATCCCCCACTATTTCCATGATGCTAAAACTGAATTTAACCAGCAAGTATTACGTTACGCTTGGAGTGAATATGCCGCTGGGCGCACCCCAAATCCATGTATTATGTGCAATAATCATATTAAATTTGGAGCACTGTGGGAGTTTGCAAAAAAAATTGGCGCGGCAGGGATTGTTACCGGTCACTATTCGAGGTTACTTAGAGATTCAACAGGTGATATTTCACTATTACGCGGCATTGATACAATTAAAGATCAAACCTATTTTCTCGCTTTTTTAACCAGTGAACAGCTCCAGTTTACCCATTTCCCGTTGGGGGGAATGACTAAACCTGATGTAAGAAAATTGGCAACTGAATTTGGTCTACCAAATGCGGCAAAAAAAGAGAGCCAAGATGCCTGTTTTGGCTACAAAGGCGAAAGTTTTCCTGAAACCTTGCGGCAACTCTTTGCTGAAACTGCCCCGCAGGGAAATATCGTTGATGAAGCAGGCAAGATTCTCAAACCACATCAGGGTATTCATGATTTTACCATTGGAAAACGCAAAGGTCTAGGCATTGCACTCGGGAAGCCAGCCTATGTCGTCGATATTAACAATCAGTCCGGTAACATTACATTATCAACTAATAGCGACCTACTGTTAAGCAACAGCCTGTTGTGTAGTGGTTTAAACTGGTTGATTGATCCACCCAAAAAACTGACCTGTCAGCTTCAGGTCCGTTACAATCAACAGCCGATCAATGGCATATTTGAACAATTAAGTGAAACCCAAGGCAAAGTAACTTTTATTGATCCAGTACGGGCGGTAAGCCCTGGGCAAGCGGTAGTTTTTTATGATAATGATAAAGTCTTAGGCGGTGCCTGGATTGATCAAGCGGATTAATTTATGGAACAGCGACTCATTACATTGATGCAGCAACGTGGGACTGTTATCTGTCGTCTACCAGACGCTAGCCCAAGCTGGGGTATCTTCAGCGAACCCGAACATATTGTGGCACCACGCACGCCGGATGCAGTTATTGAAGCGATTGAATATATCGAACGTTGTCTTGATGCTGGCATGTATGCGGCTGGGTTTATTGCCTATGAAGCCGCAACCGCATTTGAGCTTAATGCTGCAACAAAAGAGCTTGATAATAATTTTCCTTTAGCTTGGTTTGCACTCTACTCAAAGCCACCGGAAATTTTTAAGCCAATAGCGGTAGCGCCCTGTGAGCCGCTGGCGGCTGGCGAACCAGAACTCTCACGTGCCACCTATGCCAATTCACTTAATAGCGTACAAGATGAATTAGAACAGGGCAATATCTATCAGGCAAATTTTACCTTTCGCACTCATGGTCAACCGATTATGGAACCTGAACATTTTTTTCTCCATCTATTTAATGTTCATCCTGCCCCCTATGCCGCTTTTATTAATACTGGTGATTTACAAATTATTTCAAATTCACCTGAACTCTTTTTGCATAAAACTGGGACTAAAATTATCAGTAGCCCAATGAAAGGCACCGCCAAACGCCATGCGTTACCAGCCGCTGATCGAAAAATTGCTGAATTACTGCCACAAGATCCCAAAACCCGTGCTGAAAATCTAATGATCACCGATATGGTTCGCAATGATCTCGGTCGTATCTGTAGCCCCGGTACAGTGCATACTGAACCGTTGTTTCAGGTCGATACCTATAATACATTGCATCAGATGATTAGTACCGTCAGTGGTGAGCTTGAGCCGAATATTTCCTTGCAGGCGATACTAAACGCCACCTTCCCGCCTGCATCAATTACTGGTGCCCCAAAATTGAGTGCAATGAGTCTAATTAAACGGCTGGAAAAAAGTCCACGCAAACTTTATACTGGTTCAATTGGCGCTTTTATGCCGAATGGTGATTGTTGCTTGAATGTTGCCATTCGGACCCTGATAAATTCAGCTCAAGGCAGTGAGCTTGGGGTTGGTGGTGGCATTGTCTATGACTCCGAAACTGAAGCCGAGTGGCATGAAGCACTACTCAAAAGCCGATTTACAAGATTTGTTCAGCCGAAATTTGAACTGCTAGAGACGATGCTGTATGAACAGGGTGAAATTCTTTGGCTTGATGCTCACCTCGACCGTATAGGAGCCAGTCAACAATATTTCAACCGTCCATGGGATCGCAATGCTCTTATGCGCACCGTCATTCAGGCAGTTAAAAATATCACAACCCCATCTCGTATCAGATTATTGCTTAACAATAATGGTAAAATTACAATTGAGCACTATCCACTCACTCATATTGGCTGGGGTGCTGGGCCGCATCGGCTAAAAATTTCTCCGCTCCATACCGATAGTAAAAATCTATTTCTCTACCACAAAACTACCCTGCGAGATTTTTATAACCAGCAATTTACCGAAGCGACAGCCACCGGGTTTGCTGAAGTTGTATTTACCAATGAGCGCCATGAACTAACTGAAGGATCAATCAGCTCAATTTTTATTCAGCAAAACGGTCAATGGCGAACTCCAGCCCTTGAATGCGGTTTACTCCCAGGAATTTGGCGTCAAAAAATGCTGAAAGAACTCAATGCCGTAGCGGCAATCATTACATTAGACGAATTACATAATGCGGACAAAATAATTATCGGGAACTCAGTACGCGGTAAGCTAGAGATAACCAGCGTTATTTAGATCAACAATGTTCAACACATTAATCACAAATAATACAGACCAAAGCGACACTTGAAGCACCATATTAACGAGGCTCTTTTCGATTAGAGTTATCTAATTTGGGCAGATGATAAATAAATTATTTTTAAATTTCTAATCTTATTAGAGTCAAAAGTTTTATCTTAATTTTGCCCCACTATTCATGCCTCAGCCCCTGTGTTATGTAATGGCGGTAACTTGGTATTTTTTATTTTTTCGCCAATATCAGTTAAACGATATTTTTGCTGGGGACTCTTGGGACTGTCTGGTTGTGTCAGTTCTATGAGCTTTGCAGTTAATGCTGGGGTCAGATAATTATTCATAAAATTAATACGGTGTTTCATACGCAATGCTGCTTGAATCTCTCCCCGTTTCATCGCACCGTTCATTACCATGATCAGTCGTATCATAAATTCATTCGGAGTTACTTGATCGGTTACTTGATCGGTTACTTGATCGGTTACTTGATCGGAGTGAAGACGTTTTTTAAACATGACGGTAAATAATGGTGCATATTCAAAACTTGCAGCTGGTAACCCATTTTCATTCAGTAACCTTTGAATTCGTTCGATCCCAGTTCCCATTTGTTCGATATATTCAATTCTCAACAAAAGAGATGCGATCAGCGGGTTACGCAAAATACTTCTTTTGCCGAATATTTCAGGAGTAAGTGGTTTCATCAAGATTTGAAAGTTTTTCTTTAAATTCAATTTTATGCCCTTCGCCCTCCTGAAGAATCAGGTCCAAATCTTTTTCAGTTATTCTACTCATATCCGAGCTCCTTGAGAAATGAGTCCAACTCCGCGGCCTGGGCTTCACGTTCCTGCAATATGTCGTTCAGAGTGACAGTATATTTTTTATTAGTCATCCATTCCTCGTTGTAAGTCTATCTAACTCCACTATGAATTGCCAAAAATAAAACAATACCGCCCTGATGAATATATTACAAATTAAGCTCAACAAATATCAGGTTATTTTTCAGTAACTTTGGATATACTATTGATAATGACTCAAAAACAGCTCAAAAACACAAAAGAAAAAATACATATATTTTTCAACGCAACCAAAAGTATAACCGTTTTCAGCCACCACACTGGCAGTGTGGTGTTTATGTGAGCTTTAGCGAACATGCTAATCTCCCTAGGAGATTAGGAACGCAGCTAAAGCTGCTGAAAGGCGCCCACTAAAGTGGGAACTACGAACGGGCTTAATATTACATAGTTCTAGGAACAGGGTTTAGCCAGCATGGTAAATTAAATAATATGAGTCTGGGGAAAATGGTGGAGCATATCGGACTTGAACCGATGACCCCCACACTGCCAGTGTGGTGCTCTAGCCAACTGAGCTAATGCCCCATTTAAGGAAGAAAAAAGATAACCTGTTTTTTCTGAAATACAAGTTTCAAAAGCGATTTTAATCTAAGGAAATTTTAAATTTTATCTACTGCTACTCTTGCCAATAGCCAAATTAGGTCTATAGTTTTAACGTAACTGGCGATGCCGAAACTGATAAAAATATAAAATATCAGCCACGAATGCACTAATAAAAAATGAGATAGCTCCTTATGGAACAAGATGAATTTGAACAGGAATTTTATTCACGCAACCCTGAAGGGGTATTTAAACGTTTGAAAGCGTTAACTATTGGAATTGCTGGGGCGGGCGGTCTTGGTTCAAATATTGCTGCTTCATTGGTTCGCACTGGCGTACAAAATTTTATTATTGCTGATTTCGATAAAATAGAATATTCAAACCTCAATCGACAGTTTTTTTTCCCCGATCAAGTTGGTCAATACAAAGTCGATGCCTTAAAAGAAAATCTGCTTAGAATTAATCCATTCGTTAAAATCAAAACTTTCAGTGGAATGGTGATACCAGAAAACATTAAATTACTGTTCAATGATGCAGATATTATGGTTGAAGCCTTTGACCGAGCAGAGATGAAAGCAATGCTCGTACATAACTGGTTAACTTTACAGCCTAACCGTTATATTGTTACCGCAACTGGTTTGGCCGGATTTGGCAATAGCAATAGCATGCGAGTTGAAACTCGCGGCAAAGTGGTTATCTGTGGTGACCGAGAATCTTCACCGGAGAACAGTGGCCTAACAGCGCCCCGTGTCGCCATTGCGGCCGCGATGCAGGCTAATGCCGTAGTAGAAATAGCGATGAGGTTTTAATTACGAATTATGAATTAATAATTACGAATTGAATGCTGGCACCAGTAGGAAGAGCTCTCGATGAGAGCCTTCTGAGCACCTGCGACCAAAGTAAAAATTACGAATTATGAATTAATAATTACGAATTAAATGCTGGCACCAGTAGGAAGAGCTCTCGATGAGAGCCTTCTGAGCACCCGCGACCAAAGTAAAAATTACGAATTATGAATTATGAATTAATAATTACGAATTAAATGCTGGCGCTAGTAGGAAGAGCTCTCGATGAGAGCCTTCTGGAGTACCCGCGACCAAAGTAAAAATTACGAATTACGAATTACGAATTATGAATTAATAATTACGAATTAAATGCTGGCACCAGTAGGAAGAGCTCTCGATGAGAGCCTTCTAGAGCACCCGCGACCAAAGCAAAAATTACGAATTACGAATTATGAATTAATAATTACGAATTAAATGCTGGCGCTAGTAGGAAGAGCTCTCGATGAGAGCCTTCTGGAGCACCCGCGACCAAAGTAAAAATTACGAATTACGAATTATGAATTATGAATTAATAATTACGAATTGAATGCTGGCACCAGTAGGAAGAGCTCTCGATGAGAGCCTTCTGGAGTACCCGCGACCAAACTAACGTTTTATCAGCGTCACTGACACTACAATGCCGGTCTCATCGAGACACTGGCACTACAAATGCCGGTCTCATCGAGACACTGGCACTACAAATGCCGGTCTCATCGAGACGCTGGCACTACTAATATTAATTTGTCAATTATTTCAGTTTAATTTTTAGCTCTTTAATAGTTTGTTGCAGATTTCTTGCATTATTTGCATTGGCAAAGAAATTTTGTAGGGTCTCTGAATTTAGGAATTTTATGGCGGCAGTCTTATAGCCGGGGAAGTGAATTTCCAGATCTGAGAGTTGACCATTTGAAAAGATACTTCTAAGTTGATGGGGTTGTAGTTTATTCAGCTGTGCTTCTGGAATCTGTTGCAGCCACTTGGCACTAAGTTTTTCCTGCCCAATGATTGATTGCAACAATAACGTTCTAAAAAATAGTGATGTATTGCCATTTGGGCCAAGTACTTTCATAATTTTATATTCAAATGCAGCCATTGTTTTTAGGTCCGCGAGGGTAAATGACTTTTTTGCAGTGATACGTGAATTTATATAGACTTGCATTACCTGTCCAAGTAGGCTCTTAGTATTGCGATATTGACGAGTTTTTGCTCCATGAATGAATGGAAAAAACTTTTCACAGTCTATTATTGCCTGTTGGTAATCCTCTCGATCAAATACCCCCTTAAACATCAAACCATATTTGGAAGAGATTATTGATTCAGGATGATTGACAATCTCTTCAGGCGTCATCGAGCGTAAGAGTTCAAACAACTCAGGTAGCATGATAGTCACAAGTATTGGTTGCTTTGCTAATGCGAGTAGACATTTTGCCCTAAGTGGTTGATTGCTAAATTTAACTTCACTAAACTGCTCAGCTAATTGTTTTAATCTTTTTTGCTGCAAGTAATTACCTGTTTTTCGCCAAGCGGTAAAAATAATTTTGATAAAAAAGCGTTTATCCAGCGGCTGAATTGTTGCAATAATTTTATCCGCCTGTTGGCGCCCTTTAGCCGTCAATACAACTAAATTAAATCCATCAATAGTTATGGATTTCCAGTTTTTATTGAGTAATGTCTGACAGCGAGTTATCATATCATCATTGATTAGAATAATATAGGTTTGTTGTCGAGTTTTGATGTTCGGTAATGCCAAGATACGATCAACCGCTTCCTGGTTACCAGCTTTGCAGTATATAGCTAAAGCCTCAAATAGTGCCGATTCATGAGCTTTATTAGGGTTTAACATATAGCTACGTAGTTGAATTGCCGCCACCTTATCGGCAATTTGCCGCCAATCATCCGTAACTGAACATTTAATCAGTTTTTTAGCCAATTGATTGATAGCATCGCGATTGAATATCAAATTTTGCCGACTATAAATTTTTATTACCGGTTTACCTAAAGCGACGACTATTTTATCCAGCTGTTTTGTGCACCTAATAAAATCGATGCCGCTAATCGCTTTCAAGGCCAATGGAATGTTAGGATTATTAATAAATTCTAGATAAAAATTTAGATAGGCCGTAAGGGGAAGTGCTTTACTGTTACTGCGTAGTGTTATGAAATAGTTAAGGTTAAGTTTTATTTCACGTTGGGCACGTGATAGCGGTGCAGGTAAAGCTGCATATTTTTTAGCTATAGCTCGAAGCTCGGCGATTGGTTGGTTTTTAATATTATAGAGGGCGGTAAATAGTAATGGAGCCTCAGGGCTTGGAAAGCTTTTGGCTAAAAGAGCAAGATAGCGTTCAGTTGCTGTGGGTGGCGTGGATAAGACGATTGATTTAGTTTGTGACTGGGAAGCCACACCTATATTGGTGGACTTGTTGCCGCGCTGGAGCTCAGAGGCCCTGTTTTTTTCATTCGATGTTCGACGTTCAATGTTCGATGTTCGACGTTCCGGCAAAGCCGTCTTTTTCTTTTCATTCGATGTTCGATGTTCAATGTTCGATGTTCGACGTTCCGGCACCGCCGCCTTTTTCTTTTCATTCAATGTTCGATGTTCAATGTTCGATGTTCGACGTTCCGGCACCGCCGCTTCCGCCACTTTCACCCTTTTCTGCATATCACGCCATTCATGTCTAGCAATGTTCACCAAGCGACGTTGGAAACGTTCGGCAGCTTTGGAGTTAAACATTCGATTCTCTAACATAAATCTATAGATAATTCCTATTTGGGCAAATGTTTTATTCCGATAACCAAGAAAATTACTAATGAAAATATCTTCGATTCGCATACTACCGGTATAGATTTTGCCAGAAATAGACAATAATCTAAGGCGTTTTAAGGCATGACGAATTACCTTAGCAGCCAACTGTGGATGTTCAGCTGCCAATTTACCAACTAACTCATTAGCCTCATTCAAATATTTATGATAATTAGTACCAACAGTTCGTTTTTGCATAAACTCTGCCGCCTGTTTCAGTGGCGAGAGCTGTTCTGCTTTGGCAAAATATTTAGCATAAAAACGATAGCCTGGATCACCTTTAATAGGATTGCCAGTCCGTAGACCAATAAAGTTGAATAACTGTTTTAAACCTAGCATAAATTGTTGTTGGCGTTCAGGCGTGAACTGGTCAAAGTCGTTCAGATATTTGTCACAAACAGCCAATATTGTCGTTTTTGATTTCGCCTTGATGGCGGCTAAGATAAATTCAGTTCCAAAAGTTTGTGGTTTAAGTTGTTCAATAAATTTAATCGCGGCCGCTTTATGCTCATTATTGCGTTGTTTGCGAATAAAAATAGCCAGTAATGATTGTTGGTTATTAGAATTTTTAATCTGAATAAACTTGAATTTTTCTAACCCGACAATAAATGGACTATCTTTTATGGCCGCCAATGGCATTTTTTGCATTGCTCCAGTAAAAATATAAATTAAATTAGCATGTTTTATAAAATCTTGAGCTTTTGCTGTTGTTGTAATAACCAAGTTTGCACATTTCAAGGTCATTAGCGGTTTGTTGCTAACAAACTGTTGACACAGGCTGCTCAAGAGATAAAAGTTTTGATAGCTAAATTGCCGATTAAAGTTCATGCCATTACTCGGCATCCCATGTGGATAGGCAAGTTGATAACGTTTTATAATCAATGTAGTTACAGCCTGAATAAATTTGAGTTGGCGTGCCGTATCTTTGTTTAATATTTCTAAATAGGCGATAGCCAAACCTGCCGCCCGATATTGAATATTAGGCGGTTTATTCAATATTTTATCTAATAATTTTAACATTGTTTTATCCAGATTGAGCTGTAGTTTTCTTAGGTGATAGATCGCCAATATCATTTTACCTTTCAGCTCGTCAAGTTGTGATTGTTGTTCAACCATACTGATAAATTTTTCTTCAGGACAATGGTAGAGTTTGCTCGCAAATTCAATTGTTTTAACTGTTTGATAGTCCTTTATTTTGGATTTAAGATAGGCAACTTTATCATGTTCAATCGCATAGGTGATAACAAATTCCTTGGGATCAAGCAATATAACGTGTCCGCTAGTTGAAAAATTAAGCCTAAAATGCCTCTCGATTGGACTATTATATTTCAGAATAGCGATGCCTGTTTTAAATAGGGCTTCATCGGCGGGCTGTTGCTGAAGTTTACGTAGGGTTAATTTACGTGAAAAAGCTGATTGAGCTAAATTAGGGCATTTTATACAGGCATCGAGATAACGTTGGTAAACTGCTAGTTGCTGTTTGTATAATGCCGTTTTTTGTTTAATAAATGGAAACTCAAATTTTGGATTTAAGGTTAATACACCTGGCAAGTTGCCATATTTAGAGGCATATTGTTGCTGTTCCATTAATTGAAAAATATTATTGAACATATAATTGGTGATCGCCTGTTTTTTACTATTTGATAGCTTATTAATAATTGCTGAAATCGTATCAATCAGTTGAAGTTGCAATTTAGGATTATTCCTGATTTTTTGATCTTCTATTACTTTAGTTAAGAGTAATTTGATAATTTTCAGCTTATCAAGCGGGTAACTATCTAGCAGCTTAAGGGCTTGGGGGTGGTCAGTCAGAATGTAAAATAAGAATAGTTTTATCTGCGCAACTTTATTGCCCTTAGCGCCACTGGCTAATTTTTGATAGATCATTTTTGCGGTCTGATCGTTAGCGTTAAAATATTGACATATCATCGCATATTCTAACTGTTTACGCTCGGACTTATCAGTCGTTGGTAGACATAATTTTAGGAATTGCTGCTGACAATTATACTCTTTTAATAGAATTATTAATTGTTTAGCTTCCCAAGATTGTCGATAAGTGGTCATCAATGAACTGAGGGCTGTTATCTCATTATTTGCCGCCTGTTTGATTGAACGATAGGATATTTTTAGTGCCATTGCAGTCTTACCCGCTTTAAGTAATTGTTTGACGCGCTCACGAATATTGCGTGGTCTATTTACATGGGGGCGAACTATCGTAGCAATTTTTTTCTGAGCGGTTAATTTTTTCAGTAATATCTGGTCAATTTTTTCTGCTTCCGCAGTAAGTCCAGCGATTTGCAAAGCTTCAGCTAGAGAGGCTTTTTCCATATCATTTAAGCGTAGGCGTAATAATACCCCAGTTAATTCTTTGATGCGTGATTTAACGCTTTTATCCTGTTTAAGCTGTAACGCATAGTAGATGGCTGCGGTGTAATAGATTTTTTTCAGCTGTCTATTGCTTGACAGTTTTGCAGCTGCGGTTGCAGCTTTAATCGCTATAGAATATTTTTTCTGTTTACCATAATAACTAGCAACCAATGCAATTGAACTACTTGTTTTAGTTTCAGCATTAATCAGACGCTCTGCCAATTTATTTGCCAAGGCAATTTCACCACAATAATCTGCCATAATCAGCTTCAATTCAGGGTTTTTAATCGGCTCAACCGCCAACCATAGTTTTTTCAACCGTGCTGGCGTGGCTTCTAAAGAGGAACCCAATATTTTATTGCCGGGCTGAATTAACATTTTTAATAATGGTGCGGCGCCGCTATATTGAGGAGGGAAGGCTAGTGGAGCAAATTTTAGGCCATGTCGCGAGTAGGATCTGAACAGATAGGGTGAAATTATTGGGGAGGTTGAAAGATTGCTTAATGAGAGTTGTAGCAGTTTTATTGCAGTTTGATAATCTTCAATTTCAAGTAAACTTTTTGTCAATGCAGCTATCATGTAGCTTATACCCTGTTGTGCGCCTGCGGTACCCGATTCTTTCAGATAAAGTTTGGCAATAATTTTGGCAATTTGGGCTGTCGTAGCTTTATCTAGCGTTGCACTGCTAGCAATAGCATTAAAACCTACCAGCATATAGATTGATAATTGCTCCTGAGTTTTTAATAGTGCAATCATCGCTTTGATGGTCGTTGGTTTGAGCTCAACTTGACGTTGAAAAGTTGAGAAGAAGACCAACAGGGCAATTGTCGGGTGGGTTTTAGCAATTTTCGCAATAATTTTCTCATATTTTTCAGCAGCCCCCGCTTGCTGCCGATTATAAATTCCAGCGAGACAATCAACTGCAATAATATTGACATCAGCTGCATATTTTTCGACCAGTTTTTCCCACGCCGCTGTTTCACGATAAAAATGTTGGCTGGCAAGCGCCATTTTTATATCAGCGTAACGGATCCCCGCAGCCTTTAAGCGAACGGCATAATTATTAAATTCACTACTATCAACTGCCCCAGCAAGCCCAGACAAATGGGTAATAACGTGAGTAATAAGTAAATCTTTTGTTGCAGGAATTATACTAGGGGCCGCCGTTCCGTAACGGCTACGATAATTACGACTGCGATACTGGTAAACAGTATAAAAAACTTGGCGCATTTTTATAATATTCGCGGCCACTGGTGGCAAGTTTTTATAATAACGGCTCAATCTATTATTGGTAGGTTTTATCACTTTACTTTGACTGATATTATCGGCCATTTTTAATAGCTCAAAAAAAGCCTGGGCGGCGGCAGCTTTTTTACCCGTCTCCTCCAATGCCAATGCATAAAGATAGCGTAATTGATAACTGTCGGGAAATTTTGGCACAAACTCTTGTAAAAACTCAACAGTTTTATCATAACGCCGAGCATTAAACATTACCAATGCAGTTGATTGAACATTCTGTGCAGTCATTGTAGTACCAGCATTATTTGCGATCAAAGCGAAACCTTTATCCTCCTCGCCGCCGCGAAAATAGAAGGCAGTCAATTTTTTAATCGCTTGACCACTTTTATCAAGTTTAACTATCCTTTTCAGCGTTGCTTCAGCCTTATCATAATTACCTTCAGTCTCATCTAAAGTGGCCAAGCTATAGAGCAGTTCAATATTATCAGCCTGATTCTCCGTCGCTTTAACCAGATAGTAACGATACTGAGAATAGTTATTATAGACCTTATAAACTTTAGCCAATGCCAATAGCGGAAAGATATTTTTGGGATTGGACTTCATCCGATTACGTAGTCGACTTAGTAACTGTTCGCGATTACCACTCTCATTAGCCAGTTCGGCAATGCGTTGAATCAAACTCAATCGAGCTGCCAAACTTTTTTCTATCGCTAGACTCTGCCAAAAAATATTTATTGCGGCATTATAATTCATATTTTTCAGATAATAATTCGCCAGCGCTAAATTGATCTCTCTGTTCTCGGGGAATTTGAATGAGGCTTTTTTGAGAATTTTTACCGACTGTTCCAGCTTGCCGGACTGTTCATAAATATCTGCTTCAGTCATTAATGGCAATAGCGCGGCGGGCTGATTTTTTTTCCAACGCCCAACCAATTTTAATGCCTCTGCATAATTACCTTCACGCAGGTAGAGCCTAATCATTTCACGCAGATATTGAATTTGCCGTCGCGGTTCAATTTTGATCAACCGTTCTAAAGTTTTAATTGCCGGACCGGTCTGCCCCTGCTGTTTTTGAAAATAGAGTAGCCGTGAATTAAGCACGACTGAAGTTGGGTTAGCTGCCAATACCTGCTTTAATTTCTCCATTGCCTCTGCACTATCGCCATTATTGTATTCAAGCTCAATCAACAGGCATTGTTGATTTATGGATAAATCTTGCTGCGCTTTCAACTGTTTTAGATAAGTTTCAGTTCCCTTAACCTGTTTCAATTCCATCGAAATAGCCGCAAGTGCATTATTAAGTTCCTGTGGCGAACTGGCCAGTTTCAGTAATGGAGTAATCAGTTTTTTACTGGCCTGATGCTGTTCAAGCGCAAAACTTAAGGCAAACATTTCCAGCGTAAACTTAAAGTCAGTTTTATAATCAACATAATGCTGTTGCATAATCGCAAACGCTACGCTATTCTCTTTCAAACTGGTCAAACTCGCGATGATGCGGAATAAACCAGTACGGTCAGCTTTTTGGGCAATTTGATGATATTTACTCAATGCAACATTTTTTTTATCATGTTGATAGAGATATTTAGCATAGGCCAACTGAGCATCGCTACTTCCGGGGAATTTCTCTGCCATTTGACGATAAATCCGCGCTTCAGCCTTAGTAAATGCCCAGGCGTTAACCATTTTTATCACCCGATTCCAGGCATATTCGTTACTGCCAACATATTTCAGATAATTATCAATCGCCTTGAGACAGGAATTTTTATTCCCGGCTTTAGCCTCAATCATCGCCTGTTTAATTAATAATTCATAATCATTCGGCGCTGTCTTTATCAGCTGTTTTACTAATGCCAATGCCGTGGAATATTGTTTATCAGCCACAAGAAGATCAAGATATTGTTCACGGTTACGATAGTCCAATGGGGTAAGTTTCATCAACAGCCTGAATTGCGTCGCTGCGGCTTTATTATCTCCCTGTTCTTGTAATAACAAAGCATAACGTTTACGAGCCATAATATCACTCGGCGCTTTTTTTACTCTTGTTTGATAAAATGCAATTAAACCGGTAATATTATCTTCAAGTCTAAATTCGCGTTCAATGCGCGAATAGAGCTCTTTTTTTATCCATGAATCACCAGCCACACTATTCACAATTTCAGCAAATGCCTTAACTGCTTTAGTCCGCTCATTTTTAAGATGATAAATCCCCCCCAGACGTATTCCCATCGCCACTTTTTTATACCCATCTGGCAATTTCTTCCGTAATTCAATACACATTTTCAGGGCATCATCATAGAGTCCCTCATCTAACATCAACTGAATAATATCCTCTTCAACCTCAATCCCAGCGGAACTGGAAATAGCAATCAATTTGCGCCATGTTGCAATACCCTGTTTACTTTTATTCTGACGAATCTGGATCCGCCCTAAAAGATGCAGGCATTTTTCTTGCAATTTAAGCGTTAATGTCTTATTTTTTAATGCCAATGTCAAATCAACCGCCGCCGTCTCAAGCTCGCCAGCATAAAAGTTGAGCTGGGCACGCGCCAGTAAGGCATTAGGCTCGTTAGGCATAGATTTTAGCAGTTTATCATAAACTTCAGCCGCCTTATTATCCTCTCCCTCTTTTTCATAGAGGCGAGCTAATAACCACAATGTATTCAGGTCAGTTTTCCCTGATTTTTTTACATTAATATCAAGGAAGAGTTCAAGTTTACCATATTCACTCTCATTCCATGAATTATAAAAGTGTTCAAATAGCGACCTCGAAGCTGGTTTGCGTTGTAACATTTTTAGGTAACGTCCTGCTGTAGAACGCCTCGGTGGAGCTTCAGCGGACAAAAAGCCACCCCAGCCCAGCAGCCCTATAATTATATAATAACCAATAAATCGCATAAAACTAAATTCCTTTATTTTTAACTAGAGCTGCAACACCCCTGAACCTATGAGAGGTAATGTCAAAATCTACATAAGCTAATTTACCAGTCAAACTTATATCCTGCAATCGTTAGCCTAAATAAAAATGGAAAACTTATATTGGCAATAAAAAGATCAAAATACTTGAACTTTACAGCTTAACTTGTATTATTATTTGATAACGTAATTGACCAACAGATGAAATAAAAGTATAATTTATGAATAATATGCCATTCCAGTCTACAGCTGATACCGCATTTGCTGATTACAAAATGCTACTGGACAATATTCCAGATGCAATAATTGCCCATGATTTTAATCGGCGTATCTTCTATTTTAACCCAGCAGCTGAAACGTTAACCGGCTACCGCTTAGCCGAGGTTCTCAACCATGACTGCCATGACCTATTTGGTAATGGCCTGTGTGGAGCAGAATGTCTATTCTGTGCCACTAATGTCGGCTCATGTGATGCCCACGATTGCCGTAGAACTCTCCAACTGACCGATCGCAATGGCAAAAAACATCTGTGCGAGATGAATATTAAAACCCTGTTCAATAGTGAAATACCGTTTGGCATCTTAGCAACTATTCGCAAACTGCAAGCGGCCAGCCGCCAGCTTGACCAACAGCAAAATGAGGTATTTCCTGGCATTATCGGTGCCTCAAATGAATTAGCAGAGGTCTTCAATTCAATTCGTGATGTTGCAGCTTCAAATGCCTCCACCTTAATTTATGGTGAAAGCGGTACCGGCAAGGAGTTAGCGGCTCGAGCAATTCATAATCTTAGTCTGCGTAAAGATAAATTATTTGTCCCAATAAATTGTGGCGCATTGCCAGAGAACTTGCTAGAAAGTGAACTTTTTGGTCATGTAAAAGGGGCCTTTACAGGAGCAATTAGAGATAAAAAGGGCCGATTTGAACTGGCTGATGGTGGAACAATTTTTCTCGATGAAATTGGTGACATCTCGTTAGCGATGCAGGTAAAATTACTCCGGGTGCTTCAGGAGGGTACATTTGAACGACTTGGAGCTGAAAATACTCTTAAAGTAGATGTTAGAGTCATCAGTGCCACCAATAAAAATTTAGCAACTGAAATCAGAACAGGACATTTCAGAGAAGATCTCTATTATCGCCTCGGGGTTGTCCCGCTCACACTGCCACCATTACGGCAACGTGACCGCGATGTCCTAATGCTGGCAGAATATTTTATTGAAAATGGGCTTAAAAATAGCCAACGCGGCGCGATCACCCTCTCGCACGAAGTGGCAACTATTTTCCTCAACTACAATTGGCCAGGCAATATCCGGGAACTGCAAAATTGGATTCAATATGCTTTACTCAAGTGCAAAGGCAACCTAATCGAACCTGAACATCTGCCTGATTCAAGCCGCAATGTGATGCAAATCACAATGGAACGGTATCGAGCCAATAATAGACCGCAGCGGCGCAAGAAACTTGATCTAATTAGAGTGCAACAGGCGCTTGCAGAAACTGATGGCAATAAAGTCAAAGCCGCAAAATTATTAAATGTTGGTCGTGCTACCTTGTACCGCTTTTTAGACGAGATGAAAATATAAATTAAATAGGGGATTGCAATAATCCAGCATGAGCATGATTTTTAACACTTTTAGTGGCATCTTTTATAAAAAAATGGAGATAAGATGAAGACTTTAATTCTTACCGGTTGGGGCTGGATTGGCTATTCTACCGCCGCTGCTGTTGCCCTGCGTCGTTTTAAAACTGCCGATCTTCTAGGGATGAGTAGACGTCGTTTGCCGGAATATCTTAATGAGCTGACCGTGGCTGAAACGCAATACAGTCAGATAATAATCGTTGGTATTGGCTTGAGTGGCGATCACTCGGAAATGATTAAGGCACTAAAAAAACTTAAACAACAAAAAGTAACGGTTGTCTGGCTCAGTGTATTGGAACTGTCACCTCATGTACCGAAAACCATTGAAAAATATCTGGATATACAAATAGATACGGCTCGAGGCGATATAACCAACTTTGTCAGTGAATATTATCAAATACCTTGTGATGACCTGTTAGAGATTCGCGATGTCGAATATAATTCAATCAATAGTTCTAAATATTGTCTGGCACGATACCTGCTAATTCAAGCTAGCCAATATCGTTATCGTAATTATCAGGATAACGATTCGTATGCACAGGCAATCAGCACTATTGCCAAAAAAAATAAATTGAGTGATGAACAACAGGCAATGATTAAATATTTCAAACGATATGGTCAGCGTGAACTGAAAGGTCGCAGTCCGGTAATGAGGCGATTACATGACATCATCAATAAGGTTGGGCCTAAAGATTCAGCCAGGGTATTGATTCACGGTGCTAGTGGTACCGGTAAGGAGACTGTGGCGATTCAGCTTCATGAAAAATCCCCACGCCACAAAAATCCGTTCGTCACCTTCAACTGTGCATCGACCAGCACTAATCTGCTTGAAAGTCAGCTGTTCGGGTATAAAAAAGGTGCCTTCACGGGAGCTGCCAAAGATAAACCCGGGGTTTTTGATGAGGCGGATAGCGGAACACTGTTTCTAGATGAAATTGGTGAACTATCACTGGAAATTCAGGCAAATATTCTGCGAGTCTTGCAAGAGGGCTGTTTTAATCGCGTCGGAGGCTCCGAAGAGATTTCAGTTGATGTTAGAATTATTGCTGCGACAAATCGTAATCTGGTAGAAATGGTCAAAGCTGGAACCTTTCGTGAAGATCTCTTCTATCGACTGAATGTTATTCCGATACAGGTGCCGTCACTGTGCCAACACCTGGAGGATATACCGGATATAGCCAATAGTTTTTGGTATCGCTGGCACGGTGAAGCGTTACCGTCTGAACAGCTTAAGGTTCTTGCAAGTTATGACTGGCCAGGGAATGTTAGGGAATTGGGTAATTTTCTTGAATATGCCAGTGTGATGGAGGAGAAAGATTTTACTGCTTTGTTAAGTGAACATTGCCAACGCATGGATTCAATGCAACCAACAACAGCAACTGAATTGCCGGAAAACATGGCAGCATTGACCCATTATCATGCGGTAAAGATGTTTGAAAAATATAACAATAATATATCTCGCACTGCCGAAGCAATGGGTATAACCAGAAATACCCTAAAAAAATATTTAACCGCAAATGAACACGAATAGACGCGAATAAAATTTATTTTTTAATCAAATATTGATAAACCCAATTAGGCATCACGTCATGTTTATAGTCAAGAATAAATTATAGAATCAACAATCTTAGTTCAATTAAGCAACTTTTTCAGTCTAATTAGGAAATTATATTTCCCTTTCATTCGATGTTCGATGTTCAAAGTTGAGTGTTCGACGTTCCGACGAAGTTGGCTTTGTTCATAATTACTCATCATAATCTTTCTAAGCTAGTTTTTATTAGTGCATTCGTGGCTAACTATTTTTATGATGATCATTCTTTAACAGGTATTATCAGTATTTGACCATGGGCTATTTCGATGCCCTGCAAGTTTGCTGCTATCTATCTATCTATATTTATTGAGCTTAGCTGTTCCTTAATATCCTTCAAGTATTTCTGGCACGCTACTTGCTAATTAATATACATTCTTAGTATTTTAAATTAAAAACAAGGAGATAAAAGATGTTGTTTTATCTGTCATACTTGCAGGATGCTTTCGGGGCATTCCGATTGTTTAACTTTATTACATTCCGGGCAGTCGGTGCGCTATTCACCTCGATGTTAGTTGTTCTGTTTTTAGGAAATTATACCGTTAAAACTCTTCATCGGTTACAGGTTTACTCGCCAGGCAGACTGGAGGGGATTATTGCTGATGATTTACTTGATCGCCAAAAAGACAAAACACCGATTATGGGTGGGTTACTGGTTATTTTTGCCATTGTTATATCCCTGGTTTTATGGGGTAAATTAGCAAATCCTTTACTGCTGCTGTTTATCACTACTCTGCTTGCTTTTGGTGGACTTGGATTTATTGATGATTATTTGAAGGTTACGAAGCATCGGAGTGGAATATCCGCAAAAATGAAGCTTGTTATTCAGCTTCTTATAACTCTAGCGGCCTTAGCTATTCTTTTTAAGCTTCCCGCAACCGGGGCATTGATGTATCAGGTAATGGTGCCGTTATATAAATATCCGGTATTGACCGGAATATATGGAGCAGTTGGTTCGGTGATCCTTGGCTCTTTTACTATGGTAGGGGCATCTAATGCAGTCAATCTCACTGATGGCAAAGATGGACTTGTTGCTGGATGCACCATTTCTACCGTCGCGGTTTTTTCCCTGTTCGCATATTTGTGTGGACATAAAATATTTGCTGAATATTTAACTATCCCATACGTGCCAGGGGCTGGCGAGGTTGCTGTTTTCGCCGCCGCAATGATTGGAGCCTGTGTTGGCTTTTTGTGGTTCAACTGCCATCCAGCATCAATGTTTATGGGTGATACTGGTAGTCTAGCACTAGGTGGAGCAATAGGCTTGACGGCGATACTAGTAAGGCAGGAATTACTTTTAATCTTGGCGGGGGGCGTGTTTGTAATGGAGGCTGGATCTGTTCTGCTACAAGTTGCAAGTCTAAAACTAACCGGTAAACGCCTGTTTCGCATGTCGCCAATCCACCATCACTTTGAGCATAAAAAATGGCAAGAGACGCAGATCGTTGTCAGATTCTGGATTTTAGCAGCAATCTTTGCATTGGCAGCTATTGCAACTCTAAAGCTTCGGTAGGTATATTTTTACTAGTTGATGTCAATATTTGACCATGAACAAAGCGACTTTGTCGGAACATCGAACATTCAACGTTGAACATCGAACATCGAATGAAAGGGAAATATAAATTCTATTAGATTAAAATATTTTTCTAGTTAATTTTTTAAGATGATTTATGGTTCACCCTTCAAAATCATTCTATTATTTTTTTGGCACGATGCTTGCTACTATCATTTTAACTTAATTTTTAACTGAAGGCATAATATAAGCGAGGTACTAAAATGAATGAATTGTATTCAAAAGAATATTACAATAAAAATCTGACCAGTGTTACAGACTCGAAACAATTAATAAAATTAGCTCAAAACTGTATACTTTATCTTGGGGATAAAGCTCTGACAGAAAAAATTTATAAAAAAGCTATTAAAAAAGTTAACAATTCAGATGAATTTATAAAACTAGCAGAGTCCATATTAGACAAACTTCAAGATAGAGAGTGGGTGGTTGACATATACAAGCAGGCGATTGATAAAGCTGAAGATTCAGAGGATTTTATAAATTCAGCAGATTCAATATTTAAAAATCTTCAAGACAGAAAGTGGGCGATTGACCTATATAAGCAGGCAATTAATAAAGCAAAAAATTCATTTGATCTTAGATTTATCGCAGATTCAATATTAGACAAACTCCAAGACAGAGAGTGGGCGGTTGATCTCTATAAGCAGGCTATTGATAAAGCTGAAGATTCATTTGATTTTAGATATTTAGCAGATTCAATCTTTAAAAATCTTCAAGACAGAAAATGGGCGATTGGCCTATACAAACAGGCAATTGATAAAGCTGAAAAATCAAGGGATATTATAGATTTAGCAGATTCAATCTTTAAAAATCTTCAAGATAGAGAGTGGACGGTTGATATATACAAGCAGGCAATTAATAAAGCTAAAGATTCAATGGGTTTTAGACATATTGCAGAGTCAATATTAGACTATATCAAAGACAAAGAGTGGGCGATTGACCTCTATAAGCAGGCAATTAATAAAGCTGAAGATTCATTTGATTTTAGATTTCTCGCAAGTTCCGTATTAGACAGCCTTCAAGACAGAGAGTGGGCGATTGCTCTCTATAAACAGGCAAGTAATAAAAACGAAGATTCCAGGATTTTTAGATTTTTCACAGGTTCCGTATTAGACAATATCAAAGACATAGACTGGGCAATTGAGGAATACAAGCAAGCTATTGATAAAGTTGAAGATTCAGGGGATTTTAGAGATTTAGCAGAATCCATCTTTAAAAATCTTAAAGACGAAGAGTGGGCAACTAAGGTATATACGCAAGCTATTAAAAAAGATACTAATTCATGGGATTTCGACAGGTTAGCAGAATCCATCTTTAAAAATCTTCAAGATAAAGAATAGGCACGAAGAGTTTTACCGGCGAACGCAGTAACAGATAAAATAATTTACCTCTAACAAAAAGAACGCATGAATTGATTAATAGGTTGTAATTGGGCAGCTGGTAACGTACAGTAGAATGATAGGATATTTCACCTACAGATAACTCAGCGTAATAATCAGAGAAATAGGCTTAAATTATTTTTACAGTAATTGGTTTTGAAGAAAAAATATAGGAGAAGCAGATGAGTGAAGGTACAGAAAATTTGAGGAAAACGTTGGATCGTTTTTTTCAGGGATTGCAGGTTGGACTGAAAAGTTTAAAAGAGGTCCGAGGAATTTACGATGAACGTGTAGCGTTTGAATTTAACTCAATAAATTTCTTCAGACCAAACGAGAATAAGATTTCTGAAATATTAGCATTTTTTCTTAATCCAAACGAGGCACATGGACAAAAAGATAAATTTTTAAACATTTTTCTCAATAAATTTCTAAACGATGATGAACTTTTAAAATCTGAAAAATCAATAGAAGTTAAAACGGAGTACCACACTGATAAGGATCGTCGAATAGATATCGTTATTAAGCTTGGCGATTTTATGATAGGTATAGAGAATAAGATATGGGACGCAGGTGACCTGAAAGATCAATTTCAGCATTATGCAGATTTTTTAGAGGAAAAATCAAATGATAAGTATATTTTATTTTATTTGTCATCTTATGGATATGAACCATCAGAAAAGAGTATTCTCAAAGAACATCTAGACCCATTGACAAGTGCTGGCAAAGTAAAGGTTATTAGCTTTAGCGAAGATATTATTAATCTTTTTGAACAGTTTGAGATGGTTTGTAAAGCAGATAATGTACGAGCATTTATTAAAGATTTTCAGCAATATTTAAAACAACAACTTTTAGGAGAACACATCATGGGTGAAAGAGAATTTATTAAAGAGTATATCGAGAAAACCCCGGAAATAATTAAGTATCAGGATAATATAAATGCAGGGATCAGCGAGTTAAGAGCACAGACGTATAAATGTTTTATGAATGATTTAGTAACAAATATAAAATGTGTTATTCCCAGTGAATATAGCTTTTGTTCGCATGGCACAAAAAAATACAAAGTATACGGCAGACCTTGCTTTACTTTAAAATTAAAAAATTTATCCATAAATATTATAATTGAGATATGGGAAAGCAATTTATATATCGGTCTTCCGACTTCTCTTAATTTTGAGAACTATGATAACAATTTTACGGACGAACAAATTAATAATCTAAAAAATAATTTACAAGAGCAAGAGAATTTTAAAAATGAATCTGAGTGGATAATAAATCCAGCGTGGGAATCAGGGTTGTATATGTTGAAAGATAAATTCACAGACAATGAATATTTTATCAAGCTACTCAAAGACGATTTTAAAGAACACGAATTAACAGAAATAGCTGAAAAGATTAACGCTTATGTAGAAATTGTAAAAAAGTCTCTGGGGAACAATGATTAACTGGAAACATAAACTGAATATAGGCAGATATAGATTATGAACTTTGTAGCGATTGATTTTGAGACGGCGGTAGGGCGGGATTCTGCGTGTGCGGTGGGGATTGTGACGGTTGAGAATGGTGAAATAGTTGAAGAGTATTGCCAGTTAATTCAGCCCCCCGGTAATAGCTATGCCTGGTATACGACTAAGGTACATGGTCTAACCGCTGCGGATACGGCTAATGCTCCCACATTCTTAGAGCTATACCCAGAACTTGAAAAACGTCTGTCGGGTAAAACTGTCGTTGCTCATAATGAATCGTTTGATCGTTGTGTGATGCAGGAGAATATGCAACTCTATGGTCTTGATTATAGCAGTCTATCATTGCCCCCCAAATGGGAATGTACAAAGTTGATCTATCAACGCAAAGGTCACAAGCCTTGCAGTTTGAATGCGCTATGTGACCATTTTTCGATTGATCTTGATCATCACGAAGCCCTGTCTGACGCTCGGGCGTGTGCCCAGCTTTATCTAATGCGATAAAGTTTCAGATTCTACTCGAAAAATATTCAGGTTAGCAGAGTTATTCACTTTACAGCTTTGCTAGCTCTTATTCTCTATCTCTTACTCTTGAGAATATATTGACCGGTGATGTCAATATTTGACCATGAACAAAACCGACTGCGTCGGAACGTCGAACATTGAACGTTCAACATCGAACGTCGAATAAAAAGGAAAAATACAAATTCCTCTTAGGTTAAAATAATTTCCCTAGTTAATTTTTTAAGATAATTCATGATTTCCCTTAAAAATTGTTAGCGGTCACGTGAAATGACCGGATTTGGGTCACTTGAAATGACAGTTTTTCCTCCCAAGCATCAAAATAACGTCTCCGAATAAGACTAAAAATATCTTAATCAGCTCGACCATTCGTCCATTTTTGATACTCTACAAGACGAATTATGTAACATTACCCATATAAAATTCACTTTATCATTCTGGCATTATCTTCGCCTTGGCATTGAACCGATAGAGCCGAGTTATCTATTGACGTTTGCCGAGAATAGACCTCGTCTGGCTCGTAATCGCAATCCAATCCACTGTGATGACGTTGCCGGTTGTATGGTTGCATTATAACGACTTATTCAACACCTATGTAAACCCCATTTACTGATTATCACAGGCGATTGAGTAGCCGTCTAAATGCTATCTTAGCTTGTTAAATATAGCACCAATAGTGTTGTTGTCACTATTGTTCTCTAAGATAATACTATAATAAAAAATGGAAGAAAATAGATAATGAAAAATTGGCGGAGACTAACTTTTTAAAATAAAATAAAAAAGTAGAAAAAAAAAGCAAAAAAATGAAGAAAACAGAGCAGTAACAGAAAAAAGAACAAAAATAGAAGAAAATCAGAAAATCCAGGTTTTCATTTCACATGACCCAAATCCAATCAAATGACGAGGCCATCCACAGGAGCAGCAATTAGCAGGCAGTGATACTCTAATTTTAGCTATGTTACTGGAGTTAATTGTCTTTTTTTCAAGACAATACTCCAAAGTTGATATTCCACAAGCCAAGACGCTTTACCGAATAGGGAAAATCATTGGTAAGTTGGAAACGCAATATAAAAAGGAGTGGAATATCAATCAGTTATGCAAAATTGCTGCGATGTCGAAAAGTTCTTTAATTGTCGCTTTTAATAATGCTACGGGGTATTCCCCGATAGATTATCTGATTCGCATACGACTGCAAAAGGCAGCGGAATTATTGATTGAAACAGAGTCTGCTTTAGGTAAAATAGCTCTTCAATGTGGGTTTCACGATTCTAATTATCTAACTCGGCAATTCCGTCGGATATATAATTTAACTCCACGTCAATTTCGGAAAAATAATCGTTAAAATATCAGAACAAATATTTATATGGCTACTTCCTGTAAATTAGAGCTGTTATATCAGATGATGATATCCATTTTACTCAAGTGCCCATCCACTGCTAGTTGAATATTATTCAATGCCGCCAGCGCCATGCGCTTGCAGGCTTCAACAGTACTACTGCCGATATGTGGAGTCATGATAATAGTATCTAGAGTGCGTAAGTCCTTATCAGCATTTTGTGCTTTATAAGGTTCATTTTTAAAGACATCTAATGCTGCACCAGCAATAATACCATTTTTTACCGCATCATAAATAGCAGCTTCATCCACGACTCCACCTCTGGCGGTATTGATTAAAATGGCAGAAGATTTCATCTGCATCAAGCGTTGGCTATTGATAAAATCTGCCGTTACTGGATTATCAGGGATATGTATAGAGACAAAATCAGCATCTTTTACGGCCTCGACAAAATCGGTTGTAAAGCTATTGAGATGATTACGGTTTTGGGGTTCCGTGCGGCCATAACCGATAACATTCATGCCGAATCCAGCTTGGGCAATTTTTGCAACTTTGCGACCAATATTACCATAGCCGATTATAGCAATAGTTTTACCGGTAAGTTCAAATCCTACTTGATTTTTCCAGATACCGTTACTGTTGTTAGTTGCACAGGCAATCAAATTACGGGCAGCAGTTAAAATCAATGCAATAGTACATTCGGCAACTGAATCATCTAGGGCGCCTGGCGTATTTCTGCAATGGATACCTCTGGTTTTGGCCGCTATTTTGTCTATACTATCATGACCGACGCCAAAACGGGCAATAATTCCATTAGACGGCAGTGCGTCATAGAGTGCACGCTGGTATTGATCGACTCCGACAATGGCATAAGCTATATTATTTTTTTTGATAAAATGAGCCAATTCAGCTTCAGGTGTTGGAGCTGATAGACAGGCAAAATTTTCACTATTTTTAAATACTTCAGCGGCCTTGTTATACTCAATATCGGTTACTGCAACTTTTATCATTTAACTATCTCCTATTTTAAGTCTACAATCCTGAATAATTTCCTTTGGGATTATTTTTATTGCCAATATCACTATAATTGGGACAATAATAATATCATCTAACTGGCCAATTATGGGGATAAAATCTGGGATTAAATCGAATGGCATAAGCGTATAGCCAATCGCCAGACCAAGTAATATCTTTGCAAGTTTTGGCGTCCTTTTATCTTTTAGAACTAATTGGTATAATCGGACTTCTTTACTAAATTTTTTTGCAATCATTTTGATGGCATTAAACATTAAATGGTCTTCTCCATTTTAATAGTAATTGGCTATTGGGGTTTAAATATGAATATTCGCAAAAGCCTTTGTGATGGCATAATAGGCCAATTTAGGTTCGAGATCATAACTTATTACTGCATCTGAAACCTGAGGCCAACAGTCACCCAGATTCCAGATAATTATTCCACCATTGCCGGAAAATGATGCATATTTTTCAATCCAGAATTGATAGGAGTCTGCTTGAATTTGCTGGGTTATCGCGATGGCTTCATCTAAATCTTTAGGTTCAGGTATGCCATAAGCTGCTAAACATTGTAAAACATGTTTGATATTTCTGGATACACCTAAACGCAGCGTATCCGTGCTATGAAATTGCCATAACGGTGAATTGAGCGGCCATTGTTTAGCTGGCGGCATAAAACTATCAATAGTTGTTCGTGAAGGCAAAGATATTCTACCAATCTCACTGACCAGATTTGGGGCCGGTTCGTAGTAGAATGGATCGTCATGCCGGGCAGTATGCCGCCATAAATGGGCATCACCGAATTTTTTGTCATTGGGATCTTCGCCAAGCTTTGAAAATGGGCTTGATGGGATATAGGTGCGTTGCGGATCTAATTCGGCGAGAACGGCAGGAATATGTCGTCGAGCCAGCAGGCTCCCAGCCTCTGGAGAAAAAAGAGCGTCATTTTCGTTATCTCCCGCCCATGCGGCTAGTGAAACATGGCCGCGATAGGCTCTCACTACTGATGTTACCTCTGCTTTGACAGTTGCGACAAAAGCGTTGTCCTGTGGGTAACGTGAACAGGCGAACATAAAATCCTGCCACACTAATAAACCACGTTCGTCACAGAGCTCAAAAAATGACTCTTTTTCGTAGATTCCACCACCCCAGACGCGTAACATATTAGCATTAGCCGCGGCCGCCATATCGACAAGTTTTTCGACACGACTGTCGCTTTGAGCCAAAAGAGCATCGCTAGGAGTCCAGTTAAAACCTTTAATAAATATTTTTCTACCATTTATTTTAAAACAAAATGTCAAGCCACCATCTTCGCGTGGTTTTTCTTCGGTTTCAATTAAACAGACACCAAATTTGCCCTGTTTGAAGTCCAATTCATCGCCGATGGTAAAGGTGAATGCGTAAAGCTGTGGTTCGCCTTCGCCGCGCGGCCACCACAATTTGGGATTTTTGATTTCGAATGGTATAACTATATCATTGATCCCCCCACGCAGTTCAACTTTTTGAGTTAAAGTTTGGCCATTAAAATTGATTGAAATAGCTGTTTTATGGGGTTGAGCATGCCAATCTACCGCCGCCACAAATTCCATTTTGGCAACATCATCTTTTATGGCTAAAGTTCTTGCTCCAGAATGTAGCACGCTTGCTTTATCAATAATTTCTAAGCTTACTGGTCGCCATACCCCAACGGTAACTAAGCGTGGTGCAATATCCCAACCGTAGCTCATTTGTGCCTTCCGCGTCCGTGTACGTCTGAGCGGTGGATAATCATTGGGATCACGCTGTGAGATTACCGGTTCATCAGTTGTTGATGCTAGGCGAATGAGAATTTCATCCCCTCCTTTACTTGACAATAGATTTGTCACATCAAGGCGATAGGGGATAAACATGTTTTGATGAGAACCGACTTTTTTGCCATTAATCCAAATTGTCGCAAAACAATCAAGTCCGGCAAAATTTAAAATTGCTTGTTGTTGCTCTTTAAGCTCAAATTGCGGAGTTTTCATCCGATACCAAAAATCAGCCTCTTCAATCCAGCGATAATGATCACTGTTATCGGCATAGTATGGATCATCTAACCTGCCCAGTTTAAACAGATCAGCTTGAACATTGCCAGGCACGGTCGCCGGGAACCATTCTACAGCATCATCAAACATTTCACCACCTAATATATCACGTCCTGCACCGGCGTACATTGACCAAGCGAATTCCCAGTTCTCAGTTAATTCAATAGACTGCTTCATATAATTTCCTTTATATTGATCTTTATAACACTCAATTTGCATTATGTTTCTTCCCGCTCGAAGTAGAGCTCTTTACTCTTGACCAATATTTGCTATTTTTATTAGTTCGGACAACATCAGTTTTATTCTCTGCATAAGAAAATAATAACATATTATAGATACTTATCAAGTGGTTTTATGATAAAAGAGCTCTTGATAAAAATTATATAAATTATTAAAAACATTTGCAAATAAATTGGTATCATGGTATAATACATTATTACCTATTAAATTCAATAGGTAATTCTTTTTTAGTTACGAATATATCAATTTTTGATTTGTCTATTCGTCTGTCTAGGTATTGTAAGCAGACAGGTGGCTAGCGTTTTTTATTTTTATTATTTCCGATAAAGTCGGTTTTATTCTCGAAAGGAGAGAATTATAATGGCGATTATTTTAGCATTAGATATAGGAACAAGTAAGATTTCAGCAATGGGATTTGATGTTCAGAGTGAAACAGTATTATCTATGGTTGCAGCTGAAAATCGTGCTGATATTATTGGCTTGCCGAATGAAAAAAGCGAGCAGAATCCAGTAATCATCTATCAGCAGTGTTTAGAGTTACTTTATCAATTGGTTGATCAACTTTGTGATCAGCTTGGCGAAATTAAGGCAATAGCTATATCTGGTCAAATGCATGGAGTATTGCTCGTAAATCAACAAGTCGAACCGCTAACAAATTTTATTACTTGGTGTGATCGACGGGCGGAATATTTAACTGAACAAATAGATCGTTCAGCTTGGGGTGTTGAACGCAGTGGCTGTTACCTCCATCCCGGTTACGGTGGAGCTACTTTGGCTGTATTGGCTACAGATGGTAAAATCCCAATTGGTGCGACAGCTTTAACTATTGCTGATTATATAGCGGCAAAGTTAAGCGGAATTATAGCAACGGAGCCTACTCACGCTGCAAGTTGGGGCATAATGAATCTTAAAAATGGTGATTGGGATAGAGCAATCGTGGAGCAACTAAAAATCCCTCAGGCTGTTTTGCCGAAAATATTACCGCCATTAACATTGTTGGGGCAAGTGCTGCCACAGTCAAAGTTGCCACCTCAAATTGCCGTTTATTCACCTATCGGAGATAATCAGGCAAGTTTCATTGGCACTTGCGGTCTAGATAATAAATCGTTGTTATTAAATCTTGGTACTGGAGGACAGATCTCACTATTTTGCCGTGAATTCTCCGTTTATGACGAACTTGAAACTCGCCCGCTACCTAATGGTGGTTATCTGTTGGTTGGGGCAAGTTTATGTGGCGGTCGCTCCTATGCCATTCTCAAAGATTTCTTTAAAAGGACTATAGCTTGTTTTACCGATCAAGAGTTAAGCGATGAAAATTTATATAAAACTATGCATAGGTTGGCACTGGACGCTGATCTACCTTTAACAGTAGAAACTACTTTTGCCGGGAGCCGTTTATCTCCAGATAAATGTGGGACAATTAGTAAAATTAATGTTGATAATTTCACCCCGGGAAATCTGATAAAGGGAACTATGTCTGGCATGATAAGCGAGTTGAAAGCTATGTTGCCACAAGCCAGTGATTATGAAAAAGTGATGGCAAGTGGCAATGCGGTTCGCAAAAACTCTTTAATGCAGCAATTAATCAGTCAGGAATTTGGGATGAAATGTGAGGTTGCTCAAAACAGAGAAGAGGCAGCATACGGGACGGCAATGGTTGTTGCCGCAAAAATTCAGGGTAAATTATGAAAATATTTGCCAAAGGCTGGAGTAATGATTACGATGGACCAGGACGACGGTTTGTCTACTACCTGAAAGGTTGTAATTTTAATTGTTTATGGTGTGGCTCGCCGGAGAGTATTTCAGCTGAAGCTGAAATGCTCTTTTATCCAGAAAAGAGCAGTTGTACTGAATTGTGTTGCGATAAGGGAGCAGTGAAAAATGGGCGTTTACAAAGAGCACAATGTTCACAATGTCTCGATAGACCTTGTATTAATATTTGGCACAATCCTGCATTTGAATTTGTCGGTGAAGAGTTAACTCCAAAGGAAATTATCCGAGCGCTAGAGGAGCGTAGACCACTTTGGGGCAATGATGGTGGCGTAACTTTCAGCGGCGGGGAACCGTCATTGCAATTAACTGAGCTCATTGAGGTGGCAACGGCATTAAAAAAACAGGGAATTCATCTGACTATTGAAACCAATTCCTCGACTGGAGATTTTAATAAAATTAGAGAATTTTTTGATTTGATAATTTGTGATTTGAAATGTATTACTCCACAGTTGCATCGTGAAATGACCGGAACAGATAATAGAAATGTTTTAAGTAATATTACAGCAGCGGCAAACGCCAACCAAGCAATGGTTGTCCGTATTCCATTAATCAGCGAATTAAATTTTACTTTAGAGGAGCAGGCGGCATTTTTACAATTTTTTAGAAAAGTAAAACCAGCAAAGGTTGAGTTATTGCGTCTGCATAAACTTGCAACACCAAAATATATCGCGATGAATAAAATGTCACCTTTTGAACAGTTGCATTCACCGAAAAAATCGGCTGTCAACAAATTTATTACGGAATTAAAAAAAATAGGTATTAAGGCGCAATTAGTAGATTAAAGCGAACAAAGCCGACTGCGTCGGAACGTCGAACATCAAACGTAGAATAAAAAGGGAAAATACAAATTCCTATTAGATTAAAAAATCGGGGGCACCTGATTAGGAGATATTAAAATGAGTAAATTAGGAAATATTGAAAAATTGCGTCAGGCAAAACGAGCACAGACTGATGTCGACAGTTGGTTTTATGTTCAGGAAGTAAAGATGTATGCAAGGGAGGCGATGCTGGCTGCTGGCATTGATATCACTTCGACTTACGGTAATGCCGAATTATTGTGTCGGACGGTTGAAAAAATGCCATTATCCATTCTACCTGGAACGCTTTTTGCTGGTTCACAGGATGGAGCTTTTTCGCCTTCGTATGCCTTAATCAATCCCAACTTTAAGGTTGAAGAGTTCGCTGGTTATTGTGATCCGTGTGCAATTTATAATGATATTGCACCGACAACCCAAATTTCATCTAAGCGTATTGAAAAGGTGCGTAAATATTGGGAAAAGGACTCTTTTGTTACCCAACTATATGATATTTCTGAACGTTATCAAAATTACACGGTCGAAGTTGTCTTTTTTATGGAGCCAGTTACCGGACATACCATTCCGGATCTAAGACCATTGTTGCAGAATGGTATTCCGACTATGCAGCAACAGGCTCTAGCATCAAACACTGAATACGGCAAAGCCATGGCCCACAGTTTGGATGCGGTACTGATTTTAGCCGAACGCTATAAAGCAATAATGACAGATAAAAAAGCCAAAGCGGTTTTGGACAATATTTGTCATAATGGAGCTGGTAATCTACGAGAAGCGATACAACTCTTTATGTTGCTGTGGGAGGTAATGGTCATTGAACAAGCCCCCAATCCTTACGCCTTTTCTGTTGGGAATTTGGATCGCATTCTTGATGTCTATTATGTGGATGAAAGTTTTGAAGAGGCAGTTGAACTTATCAGACATTTGCTCTGCTTTTTTCAAGTCGGCAATCGCTGTTGGGCCATTTCGCAAAATATTTTAGTTGGCGGCCGCGATGAACACGGCAATGATTTGACTAATAAAACAACTGAAGCTGTCTTGGAGGCATTTTTTCGCAGTAACGACCCACAACCGGCGCTATCAGTGAAGTTACACAAAAACAGCCCAGATAAAATTTATCAAAACATGGAACGATTTTTCCTGACGCCTGGTCATTTAACGCCTTCGCTTTTTAATGATGATTCGATTTTTCCCATGCTACAACAACAGGGGATTGCGGTGGTCGATTTGCCAGACTATGCCATTGCCGGTTGTCAAGAGCCGCTGATAATGGGGAAATCTTCACTGAATACGACTAATAGCTGGTTGAATTTAGGTAAAATTCTAGAATTAGCTCTAAATGATGGGAAGTCAACTATCACGGGGAAACAGATTGCACCGACGTGGCAGGAGCTTAATCTAGGCGATAGTAACGAAGTTTTTAATCAGCCAGAAAAGGCCTTCTTCACCTATCTTGAGGTGATACTTCCACTAATGGAAAAAGCGGGCAACGAATGTACAACATTGTTAGGCAAAGAAAAACCGGTGCCGTTCAGTTCCGCACTGCACGATGGATTTTCATCTTTTCGCGATATGCGTAATCCACAAGATCCAGGTATGCGCTATCATGCAAGTGGCTGCCTTATTCATGGTTTGAGTGTGGTTGCCGATGCTTTCATCGCATTAAAAAATGTCATGAATTCAGCTTTGTGGTCAAGTGAAGCTATTGGTGAAGCATTGCAGAGTAATTTTGCATCACAGCCACAAATTAGAGAATTTTTGCAGGCACAGCCTAAATATGGAAACAATATTAATAAATGTGATGAAACTGCAGTTAGAATTATAACCGAAGTTTGCCAACGGATAAAACAGTTGAAAAATCCAGCGGGAAAAAGCTTCCTTGCTGATTGGTCAACCCCGAGTACCCATCTACTTTATGGTTATTGGGTGGGGGCTACTCCGGACGGACGCACAGCACGAACAATGTTGGGCTACGGTGTTGATCCACGCCCAGAAGCGGTTACTGCTGAACTGCCGGAACGTCTACTTTCATATCATAAACTGCCCTACCAACTACTGACTGGCGGTTATGCGTCACATTTGGGGCTGTCGCCACTTGATATAACTGGCAAAAATAGACTTGGAAAAATCGCTGAAAAGGTTATAAAACCGTTATTCCAATTTGGTGCAACGGTCAATGACGCGCCATTTTATGTCTACTTTAATATTGATACCGCTGAACATTTGAATAAGATTCTTAAAAATCCTCAAAAACTGGTGCCGAGTGGCGTCTATATCATGAGAATACATGGTACATTTGTTAACTTCCTCGATCTGTCGCCGGCAATTCAAAAGGATATTATTGAACGGCTTAACCACAGGAGTAACGCTGCATGAAGAGTATTAATAAGACCAATTCGATAAGAACAAAGATTTTCAGAGCCATTTTGCGTGGGGAGTTTGTGCCTGGCGAAAAATTGCCGACTGAACGTGAAATGGGAACAATGACGCAGAGCAGTCGTGTTACAGTGAGAAGAGCCTATCAACAATTAGAAGAGAGTAAAATTCTCCAGCGTATTCAGGGACGTGGCACCTTTGTCACCTCGCATAGTGAAGGTAATCAGGAAAAATGCCAGCAAGTTGCGCTGTTAACCGCGATTAATGATGATTTTGCGCTGCGCTTTGTGCGTGAAGTTGAAACTGTTTTAACCTCATTGGATATTCTTTTGGTACTAAGAATCACCGATGACCTGCCAGCAAAAGAGGAGGAGGCGGCTATTGATCTTGTTGGTAAAGGTATCAATAATCTAATTATTTGGCCAACTGGCAATGCTTTGGTAACAGATACTTTTAGGCGTTTGCGGGTGCTTGGCACCAATATGGTGTTTTTTGATAGGATTATTCCACGGGATTTTGCCGATTATGTTGGCGTGGATAATATTGACGTCATGAATAAACTGTTTATGCATGCCGAAAAAAATAATTTAACCCATCCGTTATTTTTCACGCATCGTAACCTAAAATTTGACAGTAACCAGGCACGGATTCAAGCCTTCATACAAAATTGCCAAACCCGCAATCTGCCATATTCAATAATCGACATAACGCGCCAGCAACAATTAACTGAATTGCCGTTAACAATTGATTCAAGCAATACAATATTTTGTGTTAATGATGAGGTTGCAGAGCAGATAAAACCTTTTGTCAATCAACTGCCGGTCTATAGTATTGACGGTTTCAGTGATTATGCAGTATCCTATCAACAGCCTATAAAAGCCATGGCACAACTTGCCGTTAAATTACTTTTAAAGCAACAGCAAAAAGGTTCAAAATGGCGAGCTGAAAAACATTTTTTAAAAGGTAAACTTATCAATGAATAACCGACAATTATTAGTCAACCCGCTATTTTTTTCCACTAACCGCGTCTGGCGTTGTTATCAAGGCGGCAAATTATTAGCTGGATTTCTCGATAACCAGGCAAATGGTGAGGATGATAATTTTCCTGAAGAGTGGTTGGCATCGGTAACGGTTGCCGATAATCAGGAACAGCAGCAGGCACCGGACGAAGGGTTATCTAAAGTTAAAAATAGTAATCTATTATTCGCCGATTTACTGAAAGATAATCTAGAATTAGCATTGGGAAATTCCCCCCAAGGCTCAATCGGTATTTTGAGTAAATTTCTTGACTCCGCAACCCGGTTACCAATTCAATGTCATCCAGATAAAGATTTTGCGAAAAAATATTACCGTTCAGAATATGGCAAAACAGAATCTTGGCTGATTCTAGCCACGAGAAAAATTAACGGTGAAGAGCCCTATATCTTACTGGGCTTTAAACCCAATATCGATAAAGAAAAGTTTTGCCAGGCAGTACAATCGCAAAATATTAGTGTCATGGTAGATTTCTTGCATAAATTTCCGGTAAAACCGGGGGAAACATATTTTATTCCAGGCGGCATCCCCCATGCGATTGGACCAGGGCTGTTGCTGCTTGAAGTTCAAGAACCAACCGATTTTGTCGTGCAGCCTGAACAATATATTGGTAACGTTGAACTTACGCCACAGCAAATGTTTGGTGGCTTGGATTTTGCTACAGCAATGGCCTGTTTTGACTACAAACCGCAAACGGCAGCAGCAATATTAAAGACTTTAAAATTGGCACCCCGGCCCAAACAGGTTTATAGTGAAGCATTACTTGAGACTTTGATTGATTCGAAGCAGACAGACTGTTTTAATATTGATAAACTGACAATTATTGACAAGCTAAATTTTGCCTGTGATCGTGCATGGCATCTTGGGGTTGTTATTAGTGGTACAGGTACATTAAAAGCTCAAGAGACGTGCAGTCTAAAGCCAGGTGACTGTTTTTTTATCTCTAATCAAATTAAAAATTTGCAATATAGCTCAGCGTCAAAAGAGGCCCCATTACAAATTTATCTTATCAGTCGCAATGATGCGAACCAAAATTCATTATGACCTAAAAAAAATCAACACAGAACTCCTGAATAGTGCTCTTTTAATGTTTGATTTAATAAAAATATGGTATAGTTTGAAATTGTCTTTATGAGTTGTTTATTATAGATAAACTTGTGACGCAGGTTTCCCTGCATAATAATGGCGAAACCGAACAAAGCAAATTCGGCACTCGCTGGAAATTAAATTAAATAGAAGGGCATTGTACATGAAGATATTAATTACCGGTGCGAGTGGCATGTTAGGGAGTGAAATTACTAATCTGCTAGAACAGCAAAAAGATCAATTGGGTATTACAACTATCCTTAAACAACGTCAACAGGTTGCGAAAGGCTTTATTTCATTAAATTTAGCGGATAAACAGGCAATCAAACAGTTGGCTGATTATGAATGGGAGGTGATTATTCATACTGCGGCAAACCGTGACCCTGATAGCTGTGCAACAGATAGTGAAGCGGCACAGCAGATTAATGTTAATGCAACCGCGTGGTTAGCAGACGAAGCACGGCGGCGTAATGCCTATATGTTATATATTTCTACTGACTATGTTTTTCCCGGCACCAATCCACCTTATAGTGAAAATGACCCTACAGAACCCATAAATAATTATGGTATCACTAAGTTACTAGGTGAACAGGCCGTATTGGCGGCCTCAGCTCAAAATTGTTCACTTCGCGTGCCATTTCTCTATGGAATTCAAGCTGGAATAGAACAGGCCCCGATGCTCGCAGGTTCAATCAAGGCCTTGCAAAATCCCGCCCAGCAGCAAATTGATGATATTGGTGTACGCTACCCGACCTATACCGGTGACGTGGCTAGAGCTGTTGTGCTGTTACTAGACAAAAATGCTTCAGGTATTTATCATTGTAGTGGTGAAGATAAAACAACAAAATATCGTATTGCAAAAGCTATTGGAAAAATTTTAGGTTTACCCCATAATCACCTTCAACCACAAATTAATCCTTCACCTAGTATTGCTCCACGTCCTCATGATAGTCATCTTTTAACCTCACGTTTAAAGGAACTTGGCTGGGAACAGCCATTGCCATTGTTGAAACGATTAGAAGAACTGCTAAGTAACTCCTAGACGGCGTTCAATTGGAGATTGCTACGGAGCTCTGGTTCAGAGTCCAAAGCCCGAAGCCTATTGTCTATTTTTTATTGAGGGCTTCATTTAACTGGCTTGTTTTTTGGTAAGGCGAAGAAGAATGTTGAACCAGTGCCAGGTTTAGAGGTGAGCCATATTCTGCCGCCCATCAAATTGACCAATTGACGACAAATAGATAGGCCAAGTCCAGTTCCGCCATATTGTTTAGTAATAGTATTATCCGCTTGCGCAAATTCTTCAAAAACCAAATCATGTTTTTCTTCAGGAATGCCCGTACCAGTATCTTTGACATAAAAGATAATTTCTGGTGGTGATAGCTGGTAGCCAAATTCAATATAGCCAACGGCAGTAAATTTCAATGCATTACCCAGTAGATTGGTGAAAATTTGAATAATGCGCGATTCATCGGCAAATATTTCTGTCTCTGCTGGAGCTGGCGGTATCGAGAGTCGTAATTCAACTTGATCTTCATGTTCATGAGCCGTTCTGGCGGCAAAAATATGGTAAATATTGCGTAATGTTTCATCTAGGTTCAATGGGGCATTGTTGAGTTTTAACTGACGATTTTCAATTTTTGATAGGTCGAGAATATCAGAAATTATCTTCAACAGTTGATCTGAACTTTTACAGATTAATTGGGTATATTCTTCAAGTTTTTGTTGAGATAGACTTTTATCATTAACGAGATTGGCAAAGCCACTGATCGCATTTAATGGCGTTCTAATTTCATGTGACATATTGGCCAGGAATGATGATTTAAGGCGATCACTCTCCTCCGCGCCCTCTTTCGCACGCCGTAATTCATCTTCAAAATTTTTCCGTTCAGTGATATCTTGAACAAAGCCAATGAGGCGTTCAGGTTTACCCAGTCGATCATTTTTTACCACTTTACCCACTAAATGCAACCAAATCCACTTACGATAGTTGCGATTAATGCGAAATTCGGCTTCATAAAGTTCTGATTCACCTTTGAGGTGGTTAGATAATGCCTGTTTTACCATCGGCAGATCTTCATGGTGGATAAAGTTTTTAATAAAACCATATTCGTTAGAAAATTCTTCACGAGTAACGCCTAGAATATCCAACATGGTATCATTGACTTGAGTTGTATTGGTATTAAGGAACCAATCCCACATGCCAAGGCGGCTACTATTAAGCGCTAATTCAAGACGATCTTTCCATTGAATTAATTCATTTTCGATTTTTTGCCGTTCGGTTACGTCAACGAAAAACATGACAACACATTTAGCACCATTAAGCATGATTGTTCCAGCCGTGATATCGGCAAAAACCAACATCCCATCTTTTTTTAGTACTGGCAAGGCACTAAAATGTTTTGTTTGGGCTGAACCATTACGCAGTTGTGTCATGGCATTAGCAATAACTCCATGGAGCTCAAGTGGGTGGAAATCTTTAATCTCGAGGTCGCTGATCTCATCGTATTGATAATCGAGCATTTTGCAAAATGCTGGATTAGCATGAACCGCCTGCATATTTTCTAAATTGGCAAACAGAATACCACCTTCACTATTTTCAAAAATATTTCTATATAATTCTTCGTTCTGCCGCCGTGCCTGTTCTGTTTCGCGCAGTGCTGTATTATCAATAACACAAAGCAAGATAGCTGCTTCTCCTTTGCATAGCGGAAATGGACTTCTGTTCAATGAGTACTCATATAACATCCCTGTTGAATCATCTCTGATTATCATATTTGGAATTAGACTTGGTTCGCTCTGATCAGATGTTCCATGATTATCACAGAGCAGTTTTGCCAAACCTGGAGGGCCATAAAGCTCTCGAAGATTGCTACTGGTCATTGTTGCGATATTGATATTAAATGCCTTAGCCGCAGCCTCATTTGCCAAAAGAATATTATCATCGCAATCAACTGCGATTATTGCATGCGGAACAATATCCAATGCTCGACGGAGGCGCTGTTCACTTACGGTTAATTCTGCACGTAACTGGCGGCGATGATAAATATTACTGAAGAGTAGGATAATGACTAATCCCTGAATCAGCAAAGCGCCACTGCCTAGCAGAATATATGGTTTGTAGCGATCATAAAAAGAGTGTGGTTTATGGACAATGCTAAAATTTGCCGGAAGCTGATCTAAAGTTATGTGCCAGCGTTGTAACTGATGCCAGTTGAATACAAATTGACGATCATCACGACTATCGATCTGAATCTGGGCAACTGGGGTGCCAGAAATTAGTTCAAGAATAATATATGCAGCCTCGCGGCCGATATTATAATTAGATCCCTGCCGGATAGAGACAAAATTCTCAATATTAAGTTGTTTGCCAAAACCATAAAGTGGCACTTGTGCAGTCTCACTTAATTGACGGTATACCCTACTGTTTTTTGCATTATAAGCTCCTTGAAAATCTTTAGTCCATGAGCCTACTAGAGCAATTCCATTGGAAGAACAATTTTGCATTTTTTTTAGTAGATTACGGGTCGAAATATTCTGACCCAATAGGTAGTTCACCTTTAATTTAGGGTATTCGGTCCTGACCTCATGCAGTGCTTGGGCAATTGACTGAACAATATATTGTCCAGCCAATGTATTGTCACAGATAACCCACAGCGTTTCAGCGTGTTGGTTTTGATGTAATGCCAATTTGAGTAATGGCAGACTGTCGGTGCGTTGAATTATCCCTGTAATATGGTTAATCCCCTGCAGTTGCTTACGCGAAAATTTATTTATCCCACAGAAAATGACTGGGGTGTTATTCAGAAAATTAGCCTGATATTTCAACAAAAATTGGTATGATATATCATCGGTTACAACAATAAAATCAAAGAACTTGCCTGGATATTTAACATTCAAATATTTCACTAGCAATAATTCAAGTTCAGGTGTTTGTTTAAAACTCTTGCTGTCTAAAAATTCGGTATAACAATTAATCGTCGATGATTTTTGCTTTAACGTATCAATAATACCATTGATTATTTTATTCGAAGTCGCAACGTGTGAAGTCGATGAATTGAGAATTAATACTCGGTAGTTTTTTTGCTGCTGCGCTGCTGTGAGGGTAAACGTAATCAGCATCAACCACAACACTAGCAATGACTTAAATATGCCTTTAATCATAATCGGTTTGTGTTGTCTGTGTTTCATATAAATTTAATCCTCATCGGGTGACAATTGACGACAAATGCCACTTCAAATTATCTCTAACCACTAACCATTATAAAACTAACCATTAACCATTAATCATTAACCATTATAAAACTAACCATTATAAAACTAACCATTATAAAACTAACCATTATAAAACTAACCATTAATCACCGCTTTTCCGGCCAATGGTAAATTGGATAAATAGTACCATGCCGAGTGAAATAATTGAGACCCAGAGCGCAGGATTTTCAAATGAAAAATAATCCCCCGCCTGTTCGTGGAATGGAATTGGTTTACTCCATTTATAGAGCGTATCAGATAAAAAGCCTGAAACCACACTGACGGTTGAATATGCCAGTAGCATGCCGATAATAACCCATAGTGCATGAATTCGTCCAGCGGCAAATGATGCGAGTGCGGAAATCGGTACTTTAGCACACATCAATAGTCCAAGTCCACAAATAATTCCACCAATTAGTGAAGGCCAGAATGCGGCTGGACGGACCTGAATATTCACTAATCCCTGACGATGAGCAAATTGAAATAACATAACGCCGATAAATATAGAAAAAAGAAATGTGGTTAATAGGCGACCATCTTTTAAACGTAATGCGTTAAGCGTCGCTTTACGCCAAATTAGATCAGACTTTTCCAATAATACTCCTAGCCCAATGCCGGCAATTATGGCAATTGCTATTCGCATATTGCCGGTCAATGCGAGTGGTTCCATCATGATGCACCTCCATTGCTGTTTTCGTAATAACGATCAATTAGGATTGATGCTACTGCTGCCACAATAAACATTGTAATAATAAAGATCCAGGCGCCGGATGAAAGTTGAATTGCTGCTGACCATTGGCCCCAGAATGAGTCGCCGGCGATTTGCAAGCCTAACATAACCAAAAAACCACCACCGATCCCATTGACAATTGGTTTCCATATTTTAGTGACCACTCCTCCAGTGCTCTTCGGCACAAATTGAATTTTCCAGCTACCACTAATGATTGATGATGCCAATGCGCCAATGAGGATTCCACCTAATAGACCAAGTTGCCAATCCAGTGTCGGTGGCGCCTCAATGCTGCCAGATTCAACTGATTGACTGCAAAATTCCGAAACGGCTAACATGCCGTCACTCATGCCTAGATTATCATCGAATAGATAAAGTGAAAGCACGATAAATATCGCAATTAATGTTCCATTAATATAAAAAGACCACTTACCGGTTAAAATTTTCATATTTATTTTTTATATTTCAAACGCTCGAAACCGCTACTTTTTGTCCATTATAATAGTATAATTTTAAAGTAGAGTTTATTCTCGCTTAAAGTATAATCCCTTTTTTGTTCAAAGTTATAAATTAAAACTTTACACCTCATTTTACTTCTTTCAAGTTTAAAGTATTAAGTTCAGAGATCATCTCACATAAGAATTTAGCAATGAGACCAATTTTTTTCTATTTTTAACATGTTGGAGCTGACCTCCTGGTCGCGAACCATAAATTTACTGAGCATTGCGTTGACGGTGGAGCATCTGCAGATTGATGCGATATTTCGCTACATTTGGGGCGAGTGATGCTGCAAGCGAAAAACATCTTTCAGCCGCATTCAGATCACCGCGTTGCGCTGCCGCCGCTCCGGCATTATTCAATACTATATCCGCCTTTTGTCCTGCAAGAATTTTAATTCCTGTTTGATAACGACGGTTGAGACAGAGTGTATAACCGCAAAGAATAATATTATCCCGTGTCGGGAACTCTTCTGCCAACTTCAATGCATAAGGCAAAGCTCTATCTGGTTGCTGTTGACGATTATAGGTTTTAATTAGATTTTGCCGTGGACGGTCAGAACCTGGGAACTGAAGTACTGTTGTCTCCCATAATGCAACTTCACTGCTCCAGTCCAGACTGCGCTGAACCGTAATCAATGAAAAGCTAATTAAAATTAGTGCAGTTACCAATTTTAAGCGTGGCATGATTGGACTTTTTTCATTCTGAGCAGCTTGAGCTGTAAAACGCTTGAACAGTTCAGCCCCAAGCCACGCAACCCCAATGGTTGGAATATAAAGAAAGCGTTCAGCCCCAAGCTGTTTCATGGCAATAATATTACTAAATGGTATCAAGGCACACCAAAACCAAAGCCAGGGTGCTAGCATTTTTTTACGAATAAAGAGCCAAGTAAGGGCGCAAAACAGAATAATAAAGCTCAAGGTGTAAAACCATGCAACCCCATCGGACATCGTCGTCGCATAGGGATAATTTTGATAATCAGCAAACAGCGGCCAAGGTAGTAGTTCAATGCGTAAATAACGGAGAAAAATCCGTGGCATACTGAGCCAGGTGGTCCAACAATTGCCGGTAATATAGCCACTTTGAGCAACTTTATGTAAAACCGTCGAACGCGCCATTACTCCAGCGCCTGCGATGATCAGCATGACCAAACTGGTTCCAATAGGCCATTTAAGTGCAGATTTTGAGACATTTTCGGTGTTTTGCCATTTTTTCAATGCAATGAATAGTAGCATAAACAATGGGAAAAATATTACAGATAATTTAGCCGTAATTGCCAAACCAAAAGTTAGACAGGCCAGAGTCGCCATAGTCAAATTATATTTATTATATTTTTGACGTTGATCGTTCGAATTGGCATGTTTAACGTTTCGTT
>JAUZSW010598811.1:0-14553 GCA_034780735.1 Hyalogyrina grasslei
GACCTACACCCTATAGACCCTGGCCGACGAGGTTCGTTCCCTGGGGATCGGGGGTCGGTTGATCTCCTCGGTCGACGGCGATGTCTTCTAGCATCTTCCCCCAACCTGTCCGCGACGCGAGCACGGACAGGTCACGGTCGGATGCCCGGTAGGTGCCTTAGCCTCTGAGGCTAAGGCACGTACCGGCTCGGCGCCGATTGGTTTGATTCTGTACCAACTAGTACGTACACTACCCCCATGAACCGTACCGGGGCCGATCCCCAGCGACTGTGTGAGCTCCTCAGAATCACCCGCCCCGTACTCGGGGCGCCCATGGCTTCGGTGTCGGGAGGTCGTCTGGCGTCGGCCGTTTCCGATGCCGGGGGGCTAGGTTTCATCGGCGGGGGCTACGGCGATGCCCAGTGGATCAGCCACGAGGTAGGCACGGCGGAGGGCCACCGAGTCGGCATTGGGCTTATCACCTGGAACCTGATGGCGGGAGCCGTCGAGTCCGCTCTGACCCACTCCCCCGCCGCCGTCCTCCTCTCCTTCGGCGACCCATCACCCCACCTCGATCTGATCCGGGCGTCCGGCGCGGTAGCCGTCTGCCAGGTTGGCTCAGTGGGCGAGGCCCGGATCGCTGTAGCGGCCGGGGCCGACGTCATAGTGGCCCAGGGTTCGGAGGCGGGAGGCCACGGCCAGGCGGATAGGCCTCTCGAGGCTCTGGTAGCGGCCGTCTCCGCGGCCGTCCCCGACCTCCCTCTGGTGGCAGCGGGCGGGATCACCACCGCCGAGGACTACAGGAGGGTCCGAAGCCGGGGCGCGGCCGGAGTCATGCTGGGCACCGCCCTATACGCCACCGATGAAGCCCTGGATTCCAACGCCGCCAAGGCCCGGCTGGTGACCGGAACCGGGTCGGACACCATCCGCGGCACCGTCTATGACCTGATCCGGGGCCCCGAGTGGCCAAAGAGCTGGGATGGCCGCTGCCTGCGAACCGTCCTCACCGACGAATGGGCGGGTCGGGAGGACGACCTACGTCGCAGCCTCGGCCCCGTTCGGGCCGCGTACGACGACGCGGTGGAAGCCGACGATATGACCCAGCGGGTGATCTGGGCTGGCACCGGCGTTGGCCGCATCGATCAGGTCAGGGGTGCGGCCGAGATAGTCGCCGAATTCCCACCAGCCAACCCCCAAGGAGGATCCCAATGACCGCAAGAGACTCCCTGGTCGACGCCACCAAGAAACTGCTGTCTACCCAGGGCTACGAGTCAACTAGCCCCGCCCAGATCCAGAAAGCCAGCGGGGTCGGGCAGGGCAGCTTCTATCACCACTTTGACGGAAAAGCCGACCTGGCCTCAGCCGCCTTGGCCTCCCTGGCCGAGGAGATGTCGGCCCAGTTCGATGCGCTCACCGACAGGACCGGTATGGCGGTCATCGATGCCTTCCTCAGCGTCGACCGCGACGCCCTCGCCGGCTGCCGCATCGGGCGTATCTCGATGGAGACATCCATCAACGACGACCGCATCCAAGCCCCGATAGCCACCTACTTTGACCATGTACACTCCCGCCTCGTTGAGGGTCTTATCGAGGCGGGCCCCCCAACCGGAACCGACGCCGAGTCGCTGGCCGACCTGATCGTCGCCACCGTCCAGGGGGGGTTCGTGGTCGCCAGGGCCACCGGCCGTCCCGAAGCCCAATCCCGGGCAATTTCGGCCCTCTTCGCCCTCCTCTCCGCCTAACCACCGACCAGAAAGCAGCACCATGACCCACCAGAGCCCAACCACCTACCAGAGGATCGATCAGACCTTCGGCCGCTCCTCCTCCAACCGACTCGCCGAGGCCTCCGACCCCGGGCTAGACGGGGCACTCGCCGCCCTGGAGTCCTTCTACTACGCCTTCAACCGGGCCGACACGGAAGTTTTCGGCCGGGTTTGGATCGATAGCAATCTGATCCGACTCAAGAACCCGCTCGGCGGAATCCTGGACGGCATTGAGGCGATCACCGAGCTCTACGATGGGATTTTCAACGTTCCCGCCGACGTGTGGGTGGAGTTCTCCGACATCGTGGCCTACGTGCTCGACGAGGACGCCGTGGTGTTCTCGGGACGCGAGACCGGGGATTTCACCAAGGCCGGGACGACGATTGATCTCGACATCCGAACCACCCGCGTGCTCCATCGCGTCGACGGGCAATGGGGGCAGGTGAACCACCACGGATCGATCACCGACACCGAGGTACTCGCCACCTATCGGGCCGCGGTTGCGGCCTAGACCCTATGCCGGATCGCCTCAGCGAGCTCCTGGACGGCATCCGAGTCAGGGGCTCAATCGTACTCACCGACACCTACGAGTGGCCATGGTCGGTGTCTATCCCACCGTCAGGCCAGTTGGCTGGCCTGGTTGGGGCCGATCCTCGCCGCGACCGGACAGTCGCCTTCCATTTCGTCCGCCGGGGCAAGCTGACGGTGCGAGCTGATGGGCTCACCCCGTCGACCTTCTCCACCGGCGATCTTGCGGTGAGCATCGGCGGCAAGGGGCACCGGATCGGTGGCGGGGCGGCCAATCGGGCCGTCGACCTGAGCCGCGTGATTGCTCGGACCGAGGCCACACCTGAGCCGGGCGGATCGGGGCAGACCACGAGCCTGATCTGCGGGCTGATCGTCGTAGAAGAACTCGAAGCCCTGTTTGGGCCCGTCGGTGATCTGGTTCTGCTGAGCTCTGGGTCATCCCCCGTTGCCAGCATCGCCGACCAGCTCGTGGCCCAATCCGGCACCGATCCCGGCGACCGCTTCATGACCGATCGGCTCCTTGAGTTGATGCTGGGCGAGACTATCCGATCAGCGGCCGCCGATTCGTCGGACACCCGGTGCCGGATAGAGAGCGGCCGTGACCCCGTGGTCCGCGCCGCCCTCGACGCCATCAGCGCCCGGCCGGGGCACGATTGGACGGTCGAGTCAATCGCCAGGGTTGCCGCTATATCACCGTCACGGCTGAACGCCAGATTCGCCGCCGCTCTCGGCGAGAGCCCGATGGCCTGGGTCACTCGAAATCGGATGGAGATTGCCGCCAGCCTGCTAAGGACAACATCCGAGTCGGTGGAACAGATCGGCTTCGGTGTCGGATACCGCAATCAGCCGGCCTTCTCTCGGGCCTTCCGTCGTCATCACGGCGTCTCGCCTAGCCGATTCAGGCTCTGCTCTCAAGAAGCTGGATCGGCACCAGATCCGGTCGTCTCGCGTATCAGCTAGCCACCGAGACTCTCGTAGGTTTGGGGCATCCCTACGAGAGGAATGCTATGTCCCTAACCCAAGCCATCTGGCAGATCACGGTGCTCGATCTGGCCATGATCGCCTTCACCCTTGCCCTCCTCACCCGGGCGGGCCTATCCCGCTCGTCCCGCACGAAGCTAGCAGCCATTGGCGTGGGTTGGCTGCTCCTGCTGAGGCTCATGTTCGGGGCCAGCCAGCCGTTCTCGACTTCCATCGGCGGGTTAGGCTTCTTTGCGGTCGTACTTCTGGGGGTTGCCGTGGTCGGGGCCGTCATGCTGATCCCGACCGCTCAGCGCCGGTTCATGACGGGGATCCCCCAACCGGTCCTCCTCGCCGCCCAGGGAATCAGGGTCGCCTTTGGCGCTACCTTCCTCTTCTGGGCCGGTCAAGGGCTCCTCCCAACCCGGTTCGGAATCATCGACGGCTACACCCACATCACCGCTGGGTTCTTGGGCCTGCTAGCCGCCCTGTCGGCCACGTGGAGCCCCGACAGGACCGGCCTGATCTGGATGGCTAATCTGTTCGGCCTCGGAGACATCCTGATCGTGGCCAGCAGCATCTCCTTCGTACTGCTCCCCGATATCAGCCCGTACCACCCAATCATGTACGCCGTATTCCTACCGGCCCCGGTCTGGCTCTGGTTCCATGTCGTCTCGATCGGTGGCCTGGTGTCCAAGCGGGTGAACCCGCCAGAGCGTCACCTGCCCCACGAGTCCCAGATGTCCAATGAGAGCCAGATGTCCAGTGAAACCCGGGCCAATCAGATCGGGGCGAGAGCGTGACGGGAGCGAGTCCGAACCTAGCTCTGTCCCTCGGGATCAGCCAGAAACACCCTAGACGATGGCAACGCGGCGTACAGCGGATCGTCGCAAGCCGTCTAGGATCGTCAACGCTCGGGCGGTTGATTCCCCGCCTGGACCCGATCATTCGCTCCGTCACCGCCGACCGGATTACGATACCCGAGCTGCTAGGTGGGCTCCCCGTGGTCCAGCTGACCACGGTGGGCGCCAGGACCGGCCGGGAACGTACGGCAAGCCTCATAGCCCTGAGTGTCGGCAACGATCTGGTGGTTGTCGACACCGGATTTGGCCGGGAAAGCCGCCCCGGCTGGTCGCACAACCTGGAAGCCAATCCGCAAGCTGTCGTCATGCGCCGTCGGAACAGCCGCCGGGTAACGGCCACTCTGCTCGATGCTGCCGATGCTCTGGAGATTCTGCCGTCCGCCGTCGGGCTGTTCCCGGGCAATGCCAGCTACGCCGACCAGCTAAAGGCTCGGTCGGTCCGGCTCTTCCGCCTGGCCGTAGCCGCGTAGCTAGTTCTGAGATGCTCGCCGAGTCATCACGTATACCCTGGTTCCCCCGTGGCCGAACGCCGCCACCTCGGAGATCTTGGACGAGGCCTGGCTGGCCAGGCGCTTATCGGAGGTGACCATCGTCAGCCCCCAGCCCGGCCTCTGCTTGGTAACCGTGTCTCCGAACTTGGCGTAGAGGTTGCTGAGGTCGCCCTTGCCGACCCGATTCCCGTACGGCGGGTTGGTGACGACCGTTCCCGGGCCGGGACGGGCGGGCAGGTGCGAAACGGCCTGGGATCCGAACTCGATGGAGTCGGCAACCCCGGCGGCCTCGGCGTTCGAGCGAGCAATGGCCACCGCTCCGTCGTCCCGGTCGTACGCCTCGATGGTGATGTCGCCCAGCGGGTGCGCCGCCGCTGCCGCCTCCCCGTTCACGCTGGCCCAGGTTCCCGGCTGGAAGCCCTCCCAGTCGGCGAAGGCGAAAGTTCGCTTGCCTCCGGGTGGCATGCCCCTGGCCAGCAGGGCCGCCTCAATCGGGATGGTTCCCGAACCGCAGAACGGGTCGGCTAGCGATGTCGTCGCGTCCCAGCCCGTCACCCTCAGCATGGCCGATGCCATGGTCGGGCGCAGCGGGGCCACGCCGATCGAGGTGCGCCAGGCCCGGTGATTAAGGGGGGTGCCGCTGGAATCTACGCTGACCGTGGCCACGTCGTTGTAGAAACGGACAACGAAGGACTGGCTCGGCTGATCACCGACCGGGGCGGGCCCCACGATCCGGTGGAGCCGCTCGGCTATGGCCTCGGAGTGATAGAGAGCACTCTTGTTGGTACTGACCCGAAACACCGGGGCTACCCCGTCGGCCAGGTAGGGCTTCCAGGAGATCTCACGGGCCCTCTCTTCCAGATGGGGGAAGTCGGTGGCCCGGAAGGTCCCCAGGCGAAGCAGAACGCGCGATGCGCTGCGAAGCCAGACGTTGGCCGCGTAGAGTTGGCGCAGCGACGGGCGAAAGCGGACCGCTCCCGGCCCCTCCTGCTTCGGGTGCAGGCCCAGATCCGAGAGCTCCGATATGAGGGCGGCCTCCAACCCCGGGGTGCAGATGGCGGCGGCTTCGAGCGAATTGCGCATGAGCCGAGGCTACCCGACCTGGTGGGAGTCGGGATGATTGGCTGGCATCCTGGACCCAATGATCGAATTGAACAACATTGGGGTCCACTTCGGCCACGATGCCGACCTTGAGGGGGTAACCCTCGCCATGGAGCCCGGAACCTCCCTGGCCCTGGTCGGATCGAACGGATCGGGCAAGACCACCCTCCTGAACGTGATAGCCGGGCTAGTCCCGCTCAGTTCGGGGAGCCGCTCCCCCTCCCCCTTCCCACCGGTGGCCTACGTCCTCCAGAGCGCTGGCCGGTCCCACTGGCTCCCCCTAACGGTCGGCGAGGTGATAGCCATGGGGCGCTACCCCCATCTCGGGGCGTTCCGGCGGCTTCGCCAATCCGACCGAAAGGTCGTCGCCTCGTGTGCCGCCAAGATGGACGTATCGTCACTGATGGACTCCCAGTTCGGGGAGCTTAGTGGGGGGCAGCGCCAGCGAGTCCTCGTCGCCCAGGCCCTCGCTATCGAGGCCCCAATACTGCTACTCGACGAGCCAATAACCGGGCTCGACATCCCAAGCCAGAATCGGATCTTCGCCCTCATCGAATCCGAAACCGCCGCCGGAACCACCATAGTACTGACCACCCATCACCTCAACGAGGCGAGGCACTGTGACCGTGTAGCCCTCATGGACAAGCGCATCGTGGCCATCGGCGCCCCGGACGATGTGCTCACCCCTGACCTGTTGCGCCAGGCCTTCGGGACGGTCCTTGGCCAACACCATGGGCACGGCCACAACGAGTCACTTCTCATTGTGGACGAACACGGCCACGACCACCATCACTAAACAACATCACTAAACACCATCACCATTCCCCCTTGTGTAAAACCGGTGGACAAGGGGTGGATGATCGGGCAAATTCTGCGGACAACTAAGAAACCCTGGGGACAACCCTGAGGATTTCGCGAAACCCCTTGACGCCGCTAGCAGAGAGGCGCATGATGGCTTACAGCAAGGCAAACGAAGCCCTGAACAGCCAGAACGGAACAAGCCTACCGCACTCGGATCGGCAGAAACCGAAGGATCGTTCCCGTCACTTGTGGCGAGATCAATCCGGACACCGACACCATTCGATTCTGGGAAAGCCCCAAACCGCCTAGCCCAGTTCTTGGTCAGTGAACCCTGTTAGGTACGCAACTACCAAACCAGACTGCCCCGCCAGACGCAAGTCAGACGGGGCAGTGAAACAGTCGAATTGGACAGTACTCCTGAACAGATCGATTGTGGTGGATGCCCGCCGACTAAAACGCCCCCGTGGCAGCCGAGGAGTCCGCTCCGAAGCCACCCGGGGGTGTTTCCTTTTTATGCGGCCGGTTGGGTGGTGTAGATTCTCGCCCATGCCACAAGATGACCCACTGGTAGACAACCGCGAGCGCTGGACCCTCAACGAGCTGGCCAGGACCCAGGCCGAACGTTACGGCGACCGGCTCGCCTTATCCTTCGAGACCAGCGCCGACCTAACCTTCGCCGAGATTCATCTCAGGTCCGAGGCCCTGGCCGCCCGCTGGCTGGACCTGGGCGTGGTCGCCGGTGACCGGGTCCTCGCCATGATTCCCAATCGCAGCGAGTTCATAATCGGGATGCTGGCGGCCACCAGGATCGGGGCGATCTGGTCCATGGTCAACACCGAGCTAAGGGGAGCCTTCCTTCAGCATCAGCTAGCCAACTCCGATCCAAAGATGGTGGTGGTTGACAGCCGCCTGGTTCCAAGCTTCGCAGGGATTGAATCCTCGCCCAACTCCGAACTCACAACCGTGATTGTCGTTGATCCCTTCGACGGAGATCCGCCAGCGGTCCTGGCCGAGGCCCGCATGCTCGACTGGTTAGAGGTGGAGTCCAGGCCGTCGAAGACTCCGCTCGGCTCCGCTCCCCGCTATCACGACACGGCGGCGATCATGTACACCTCGGGCACGACCGGCCCGGCCAAGGGGGTACTCATGCCCCACGCCCACTGTCTGATGTACGCCATCGGAACCGTAAGGGCCATCGAGCTCTCCGAAGAGGACGTGTACTACATCTGCATGCCAATCTTCCACGTCAACGCCCTGATGATGCAGGTCCTCGGATCCCTCCTAGCGGGCTCCGTGGCCCACATTGTCGAGCGGTTCAGCCCCAGCGGTTGGCTCAACGACGTGATCCGCACCGTGGCCACCGTCACCAACGGCCTGGGCGTTATCACCGAGTTCATATGGAACACCGAACCGACCGAGCGAGATCGGGACAACTCGCTGACCCGGATGATGGCCGTCCCGATATCACAGAAGTGGGCTGCCGGGTTCGAGGAACGGTTTGGTCTTCACCTCATGCAGGGGTACGGGATGACCGAGTGCAATATCCCCTGCTATACCCGCCCCGACGACCCGCTTGAGCCCGGGCTGGCCGGCTGGCTGATCGACGACTGGTTTGACTGGAGGGTCGTCGACCCCGAGACCGACGAGCCCCTGCCCCCCTCGGCCGTGGGCGAGCTGATTATCCGGCCCCTCATCCCCTCCGGTTTCATGTCCGGCTACTTCCGAATGCCAGACAAGACCGTGGAGGCCTGGCGCAACCTCTGGTTCCACACCGGAGACGCCTGCTATCTAGACGAGCTCGGGCGAATGCACTTTGTGGACCGTATCAAGGACTGCATTCGCCGTCGGGGGGAGAACATCTCAAGCTTCGAGGTCGAGCAGGTCCTCAACACCCACCCCCTTGTCACCGAATCGGCCGTGGTCGGGGTGAGGGTCGAGGGAGCCGGGGGCGAGGAAGAGGTGCTGGCCTGCCTTGTCCTGTCCGAAGAGAACGACGCGATCAACGAGGCCGAACTGCTCGACTATTGCTCCGAACGGATGCCCCGCTTTGCCGTTCCTCGCTTCGTTCGTATCATCGACGAGGTACCAAAGACCACCACCGGAAAGCCCCAGAAGAAAGCCTTCGGAGAAGCCGGAATCACCCAGGACACCTGGGACCGGGAATTGGTGGGATATAGGGTGGCCCGATGACCAAGCTAACCTCCGCCTTCGCTCGCCTCCACCAGTCCGGTTTCTTTGTCATGCCCAACGCCTGGGACGTCGGGTCCGCCATCACCCTGGAGGGCCTGGGATTTGCCGCCATCGCCACCACCAGCAGCGGCCACGCCCGCAGCATCGGCAAGTCCGATCAGGAGGTCACCCTCGACGAGTTGCTCACCCACGCCGGTGCAATGACCGGTGCCGTCTCCATCCCGGTCAACGTGGACTCCGAACGGCTCTTCGCCGACAACCCGGCCGGGGTGAGTCGCGTGGCCTCCCTGGTAGCCGACACCGGGGCCGCTGGCTTCTCCATCGAGGACTACAATCCCGCTACCGACTCTATCGATCCGGTGGCCCAGGCGGCTGAACGGGTGGCGGCAGCCAAGGCCGGCGGGGGCGCCATGGTGTTAACGGCCCGGGCCGAGGCCTTCCTCTACGGGGCCACTGACCTTGACGACATCATCACCCGCCTCAACGCCTACCGCGAGGCCGGGGCCGACGTCCTCTACGCCCCTGGTATCAGCTCAGCCGAGGATATCCGCCGGGTCGTTACCGAGACCGGTCTTCCCGTCAACTTCCTCCTGTGGCCGGGCGGGCCTACCGTGGCCGAGCTCGAGGCGCTGGGGGTTAGGCGAGTTTCTACCGGCGGAGCACTGGCCAACCGGGCCTACGACAGCCTCGCCAAAATCCGGGGGTACGCACCGAACCCCTAGGCGACGGTCCTAGCCCATAACCGTGCCGGTGGTCTCGCTTAGCTCTCTATTGCGCGAGAAGGTGGCGATGGGAATCTCGCGCCCCGTCTGCTCGCCCACGAACACGACCGGATCGACATCATGGTCGATACCGGCCTCGTCGGCCTCGATAAGGGCGACCATGAACCTACCGGCAATGGGTGCGTTCTTGAACTGGTTGCCGCTGGTTCCGCACGCCATCAAGAAACCATCCAGATCGGACTTGTCGTAGATCGGAACCCAGTCGTCCGACACGTCGTACAGGGCGCCAAGGCCGGACGGGCTATGGGGAACTCCAAACTCGGGGATGCGCCGGGCTAGACGGAACATACCGGTCTCCCACTGCTCGACCGTTGGGGTCTCGCGATAGTCGTCCGGGTCATCGATCCAGTGGAGTTCGTCGCACTCCGGCTCGGTGGCCCCAACCAGGATCTGCCCACCCAGTTGAGCCTTGACGTACTGGCCCACATCGAGATCGCTAAGCACCGGTCCGGTCCCAGCCTCCAGATCGAACCCGTCCGGGGCGGGGGCCGTGTAGACCTCGTTGCGGAGCGGTCGGTGGCTGACCGCCATCGAATCCGCCACCCCCGCCATCCGGTTAATCAGGCCCGAGTGGGGACCCCCAACGTTGATCACGAACCGGGCGCTGATGGAGTCACCGTTGGCCAGAGTCACCCCAGTGACCCGCCCATCGGCTTGATCGATCGATACCACCTCGGTCCGGAAGCGGAAGGCAGCCCCCTCGGCCTTAGCGGCGTTGGCCAGATTGTGGGCCGCCAGCATCGGATCGTCGATGAACCCAGAGTTGGGGTTGTAGTAGCCGCTGAGTTGCTCACTGGCATCGTCGGCGAAGGCAGGGTCGTCGATCCGCTTCGGGGGGTAGTACTTGCCGGTGTCGAGGTAGGGGAAACGGGTGCCGATCTCGTCGGCGCTAAGCCTCTCGTACGGAATCCCGATCTCGTCCCAGGCCGCCATAATGTCGACAGCATCGTACCCGGTAGTGAGAAAGTTAAGGTTGCCGGTCTCGTAGTAGCGCGCCATCCCATCGGAATCCACGTGCCCGAGGTACCCCTCCCAATCCCTCCAGAAGAACGAAGACTCCCAGGCCAGCAGGATGGTGGGGTAGGTGGAGTAGGTATAGCGGATGATCCCAGACGAGGACGAGGTGGAACCGGCACCAGCGGCCGGGCCCTTGTCCAGTACCACCACCGAACGACCAGAGCGCGCCACCTCTAGGGCAACGGCCGACCCAATGACTCCGGCACCGATAACAACAACATCAGGGTTCTCAGGCATGCGAAAACCCTACGACAAACTGGTCTCAGCCTCCAGCAACATCGACCTTTTGAGTGGGGGACTTGCGCACCACCAGTGGGCTAGCTGCCGTTAGTCCCTACTTGCGAAGGGAGCGCTTCACGAGGCGATCAACCGCCGCGACGGCGCGGGGCTTGGACATACGCTGATCGACACGGAACGACTCGTAGCCCTCGAAGCTTGTCGCCAGATCAATCCCGGCCACCGCCGCGGCCTGATCCGGCTTGGGCAGCTTCGCCAGCTGGGTTCGGTACACCGACTTGGCCTGCTTTCGCATCAGCTGACGGTGAAGCCTCAGCCGCCTCGCAATCGTATCGGAGTGAGTGGCGCCAAGGCGCAGGGCCCTGGCCACGGGGGCGGCTCCCTCCAACATCTCGATTCTAGTCTCGGGGAGGGATCCGGTGTGAGCGTTGGCCTCGGCCTCCATCCGTTCGCAGGCCCGGTCTAGGGCGGCGGCAATCACATCATCGCGATCGGGGAAGTAGCGAAACACCGACCGATACGAAACGCCAGCCCGGTCGGCTATCTCGGTAACTCCCGGTGAGACATTGCCCTCATAGATGAGCTCGATTGCGGCCTCAACGACCGACTCCTTGTTACGGCCTCTGCGGGCGGACCGTCCATCTATCACGTTCGAGCGAGCCATGCGTTCCTCCGGTTGCGTTCCTGGCGTCGGATGAAGTGTCATCCGGTAGGCCAGGTTTCTATCGGAACATCCGAATCGCTCTTGAGTCTTTAGTCCAACCGAGTGACAGGATTCGACAACCGGGCCGAAAGACCCAGACCTGACAGTCTGTTGCAGCGGTACGCCTATGCTTGGGCTATGAACAAGAACGCGGATCTGCTGATCAAGAACGCCTCACTAATTGCTACCGTCGACGATCACCGAACCGAGATCACCGACGGCTGGATCGCGGTTACTGGAACCACTATTTCCGGGATCGGCGGTACCGGCACCGAGCCCCCAGCGACCCAAACCATCGATGCTGGCGGCTGCCTCGTAACCCCTGGCCTCATTAACACCCATCACCACCTGTACCAGAACCTAACCAGGGCCTATCCGCCTATGACCAACGCTCCGTTGTTCGGCTGGCTTCAGTCTCTCTATCCGCTCTGGAGCCGCCTCGACGAAGAGGCCTCCTACGTCTCCGCCTGGGTCGGGCTCGCCGAGCTGGCCCTCAGCGGGTGTACGACCTCATCGGATCACCTCTACCTCCACCCGGCCGGTGGTGGCGACCTGATTGGCGCCGAGATCGCGGCCGCCACCGACCTGGGCATGAGGTTTCACCCGACCCACGGCTCAATGAGCCTGTCCGAGAAGGACGGCGGCCTTCCCCCCGACAACGTGGTCATGGACGAAGATGACATCCTGGCCGAGTCCGAGCGACTAGTAGGCCTCCACCACGATCGTTCGCCCGACGCCATGACCCGGATCGCCCTCGCCCCGTGCTCCCCCTTCTCGGTTACCCCCGAGCTGATGAGCCGAACCGCAGAGCTGGCCGAGCGCCTAGACGTTCGACTCCATACCCACCTGGCCGAGAACGCCGAGGACGATGAGTTCTCCCTTGAGATGTTCGGACGCCGTCCCATTGACCAGTTCGAGGAGGTCGGCTGGGTCAGCGATCGTAGCTGGGTGGCCCACTGCGTCCGTCCCAACCCCGAAGAGGTTCGTCGACTCGGAGCGGCCGGGGTCGGGGTGGCTCATTGCCCCAGTTCCAACATGATCCTGTAGTCCGGCATCGCCCCGACCGTTGATCTTCGGGCCGCGGGATCACCGGTCGGGATCGGGGTGGACGGTTCGTCGTCAGCCGACTCCGCCTCCATGTGGCTTGAGTCCCGCAGCGCCCTCCTACTCGGCAAGCTCAAGAGCGGAGCCTCCTCGATCACCGCCCGTGATGTCCTCGAGATGGCAACCCGCGACGGGGCCCGGTGCCTCGGCCGCGAGGGCGAGATCGGTCAGCTCAGTGTTGGGGCCCAGGCCGATATCGCCGTTTGGCGCCTAGACGGACCTACCTTTGCCGGGGTTATCCATGACCTGGTCGAGGGCTGGCTCCGCTCCGGTCCGGCGGCCCCCAGCCACACCATCGTGGCAGGGCGGCCCATCGTGGCCAACGGCGAAATTGTGTCCGCCCGCCTGGAGGAGATGCTGGCCACCCACCGCACGATCGCCGAGCGCTTCCAGCAAAAGTAGCCAGATGGGGTCTGACCCCATTTGGCTACTTTTCGCTAGGGCTCGACGATATTGAACCCGGAGACGAAGTCGTCCAGGTGATCGATGATCTCGGCGAGCGGCTCCCACTCCCCCTCGGCCTCGACGCGGCCGGATGACACCAGATCGCCGAGCGATTCCTCGGCCAGGAGGATGGCCTCCAGGTCGTGGCGACTCAGGCTCAGGGTCAGATCGGGATCCGGAGCCAGAACATCCGAGGTGTACAGAGTCGAGTTGGACAGGGCAAGAAGGCGCGAGCCCGCCGGTTTACTCACCGCCAGATTCACCAGGAAGGTCCGCCCGGCCAGCTCCCCCGGATTGAACCGAACCGCGGTTCCGTCAAACAGTTGCTCCAGCGACAGGGCCGTCATCAGCCCGCGTCTCAGGGCCCTTCTCCCGGGCGGCGGCCCGTTGCGCAGCTCCTGGGCCCCCGTTAGGTAGGCGTTGCGAAAGGCGGCCGACGTCGACTTATAGCCCAGCTGTTCCAGGGTGTCGGCCTGAAGCTCGCGGGCATCGACGTTGGACGAGTCGGCAAATACCAGGTGATTCACCAGCTCAGCTACCCACCGGTAGTCCCCCTCGTCGTAGGCAACCCGAGCCTTGGCCAGCAGAGCCTCGGCCCCTCCCGCCAGATCCACATAGCGGGCCCCGGCCTCGCCCGGGGGCAGCAGGTGGAGGTGAGCCGGGTTACCGTCGTACCAGCTCAGGTAACGCTGGTAGACCGCCTTAACGTTGTGGGCCAGGTGGCCGTAGTAGCCCTCTAGATGCGAATCCGAGCCGAACTCATCGGGGATCTCCAGGGTCTCTGCTATCTCGGTCGCCACCAGGCCGTGGTTGGCCAGCCGCATCGTCTGGTCGTGGATCCAGCGGTAGAGATCCCTCTGCTTACCCAGGTATTCCAGGGCGTCATCGCGCCCCCACCGGGGCCAGTGGTGGGAGGCAAAGACGAGGTCAGCGTCAGCTCCAAACAGCTCGATGGCCTCGGCGATGTACTTGGACCAGGCGAGCGAGTCCCTAACCTTGGCCCCGCGGATAGGGACCAGGTTGTGCATGGTGGAGGTGCAGTTCTCGGCCATGCACAACCACCCGTGGTCGGGAAAGAAGAAGTTCATCTCGGCGGGGGCCTCGGCCTCCGGGGTCAGCTGGAAGACGATCCGGATCCCGTCTATCGTCAGCTCCTGGCCGGTCTCGGTGATATCCAGGGTGGGATCAATCAGCGACGGCGAGTCAAACAGGATCGACTTCCCGAGTCCACAGTCAACGTGGCCCGTTGGGCTGGACGGGAGCAGGGGCCCGAACTGGTACGCAGCCCGACGCGACATGGCGAATCCGGCAATCACATTCTCCGACACCGCCTCGACCATGAAGTGCTCGGGGGCAATGATCTGACAGCGCCCCTCGTCCACCTCCTCCTGGCTGGTCACCCCGGTCACCCCACCAAAGTGATCGACGTGGGAATGGGTGTAGATGACAGCGACCACCGGCCGCTCCCCCAGCTCACGGTTGGCGAGATCTAGGCAGGCCCTGGCGCAGGCGGGTGAGGTGAGCGGAAGGTCAGATTGTTGGGGGTGTCACGGCTAAGATACTGCGTCCGCGGTTTGCCTCGGAGTCGGA
>JAUZSW010599922.1:0-14550 GCA_034780735.1 Hyalogyrina grasslei
AGAAACAAGTTGAATTAAATGGTTATGAATATGGAAAACATGTATTCTTATTACACGCATTTTTGCTTCTTGCAGAGCTTAACGCTTCAAGTAGCCTAAATTCAATACTTAATATATTAAAGCAAGATGAAGTTTTTTTAAATTTCTACCTCGACGATTTATTACTTGAATTGATGTGGCATGTACTATATAAAATAGCTAACAATAACTTAAGTGCCTGTACACAATTCATTCAAGAATCTGGTATTTACACTTACAGCAAAAGTGAAGTATTAGATATGGTTTCTCAAATAGCACTTCATCAACCTGAACGTCGAGAAGAGGTTATTGAGTGGTACAAATCCACAATCAACTTCTTTATAAATAGCAAACCAGAAGACAATGTTGTTGATAGCAATTTACTAGGCCTTTTAGTTAATTTCGCTATCGATTTTCAGGGAGAAGAACTACTCCCTGAAATTGAAAAATTATATAAAAAAGAGATTGTTGACCTAATGGCTTGTGGCAATTTTAACAAATTAAAAGAATATATCACTAAAGATGATGCAACTTCTCATACTAAAGAGTTACTTAACATATATGATATATATACTAAAAATGATCATTATTATAAGGAAAATTACGATGAAGACTTCATTAGTCCTCTTGAGGAATATAAAGAAAAACTGGAAGCCATAACTAAAGATCAGAATATTAATGATGATACTAAAATAGGTAGAAATGACCCTTGCTATTGTGGAAGTGGCAAAAAGTATAAAAGATGTTGTTTAAGTAAATAATTCAAGATATACTAAAAAAATAGACTTGTTCCAATAGACTTTTATCTATAGTTAACTACTTTTAAAACCAAAAAAAGCTCCAATAACAAATGTTATTGGAGCTTTTTTTACTTATTAAAAACTTAATCTTCCTCTCCAATAAATTCAAGCTGATTTAAGTAAAAAAGTCTAACAGTAGCTTGAAGATACATCTCAATTTGATAGTACTGAGCTGCCGTCTTAGCACCAAGTTCTTTCTTAATTTGAGTTTGATGCTTGATTATTCGTTTATTATCAAAAGCAACAATCTCCATCATATCTTTAACTAATTCAGTGATCTCCTTATCTTCAAGCGTTTCAAATTCAGCTTGATACTTATTATACAGTGAAAATCGTTTTCCACCATTAGTTATACGATCTGCCTCTGAACTATCATAAAAATTCCAAAACTTAACAGAATCAGCTCCATCCAAGTCAATTAAACTTGCCACTATCATTCTTCTCTCCTTAGCATAAGCTTCTTGAATGGCCTTTGCGCCTTCTTTATCAACCGTTATTTGAGCAAAAGTAGAGACTACCGAAAATACTATAACACCAATTAATAAAGTTGCTTTTTTCATGTTCATAAAATATATTTTAAAAGTTAAATAATGCATAAATTTACAAAATATATTTTTAAAAGCTAATTTATTACCCAATAGATTATTAGGCTCTGAACATCAATCAACAAGACAAAACGTATAGTTCTGATATACATACATATAATAAAAATGTAACTTATTCACAAGACTCTACAAATCAAACATCTCAAAACTTTATACAATCTAAGTTATTTACGAGTGTATAAAATTATATTACGCATATTAACTATCAATAATAGAATTAAACAATCTCCACTTATTGCTTGTCTCATTTTCTCAATGTCTAAGAAAAACCTATTCTTAATATATTTGCAGGTGAATAATTGAGATTAATTGTTCAATTTACGATAAGCCCATATAGCTACCATTATAAAAACAACAAAAGCCTTAATCTCAATATTAGGAATAAAAATACCAATAGTAGCAATAACCATTATAAATACTAATATATAATCTGTTGATTTACTCTTACCTTTGGAATAAAATTCTACCAATTGCATATTCTTATTCTCCATATCTAACAAAAAGACACCATCATTCTAAATAGCGAAATCATACTCTAACAGTTGCCTTCTTGAGTTTTTATTACTTACTGATATGGCATATTTACCAGACTTAACCTCAACAATATATTGCTTACCATTTTTACTAACAACATAATCGAGTATCAGTTTTGATACATTCTCCACACCATTAACCTTGTATTTATGATAACATGAATATTGTTCGTGAACAATATTATAGCCTAAACTCACTAAATATTTACGTGCTTGTGTTTCTAACAAACTACCTCTTGCAAAACGCTTTTTCTGCAATCTTTTCTTTCGGATTTCTTTTATCTTATATTTTGCAACTAAAATAAGTAGTATTACAAAAGCACTATATATTAATATATTCTGTAAAGAGAATTCGAATAAATTCATTTGTCAAATTTTACTAATTGGTAATACTATTGTAAATTACCACAACAATCTAAGAAAAAAACTTGATCAACACTATTATAGAGTATCAAAAAAATCACATAAACTAACTTCTAAATCATTAAATCCCTTCAATCTCAATCAATTATTTTCATTGATGCAAACATCGAGGAATTAAACACTCTGGTAGTATTAAATCTCTTAAATTCAAATTAATCAGCAATCATAGAGCTTTTCTTATCTTTAAACATATCTGACAAAACCATCATCTTTTTTTGTAATATTGTTGTCATACGATACATTACCGGCACAATTACTAAGGTTAAAAATGTTGAGAATGTCAATCCAAAAATAACTGTCCAACTCATAGGGCTCCACATTGATGCCATATCGCCACCAAAGAATATATTTGGATCGTAATTTGTCAACAATCCATTAAAATCGAAATTCATACCAACTGCCATTGGTATTAAACCCAATATTGTGGTAATTGCTGTTAAAAGCACAGGGCGCAAACGTGTTTTTCCTCCTTGAATAATACACTCTGTAGCATCGGCAACTGATAAGAATGCACCTTCCGGCAAACCTAACTCATCTCTTCTTCTCTCTTTTAATATCTCAACATAATCTATTAACACTATGGCATTATTAACTACAATTCCGGCTAACGATATTATACCAATACCTGTCATTATTATGATAAAATCCATATTAAATAACCACAAGCCTCCAAATACGCCAATGGTACTAAACAGAATACTTGCCATTATAATTATTGTACGTATAATCGAATTGAATTGAGTAACAAGAATAAGCATAATAAGTGCCAAAGCTATTAACATTGCTTTGCCCAAAAAGTCCGATGACTCTTTCTGATCTTGCTGACCTCCGGTAAACTCATAAGTGTAACCTACCGGCATATCAAATTGCTCCATTAACGATGCCATTTGCATATTAATAGTATTTGCATTATACCCCTCAATCACATTCGAGTATAGTGTTACCACTCTATCTAAGTCTCTACGTCTAACTGAGCTAAACGTAGTTGAATACTCAAACTCAGCAACTGCCGATAATGGTATATGTGTTGGAGGTCCATCACCAAATATTGAGATATTCATATTCTCAAGTGCCGACAAATCGTACCTATACTCATCTTTCAAACGAACTTGTATTGGATACTCATCTTCACCAACTTTAAAGTCAGATGCCTCTGTTCCGAATAGGGCATTACGCAATGTCATGGCAATTAAACCCGTACTTAACCCAAAACGCTGAGCCTTATCTCTATCAACATGAATAAGCAACTCTGGTTGTTGTGTACTAATATTCATTCGTAGACCCTCTACCCCATCAAAATCAGCCAACTCAATAAACGTTTTAATGGTATCGGCTAAATAGACTAACTCGTCAAATTCATTTCCAATAATTTCAAGATTAATTGGCTTACCTGCCGGCGGTCCTTTAGCATCCTTGGTAACCTCCATCTCAACACCGGGATATCTATTTAATAAGAAGTCACTTAAATGTTGCATTGTTTGGGCAGTACTAATATCTTCACGTAGCTCAAAATCGATAAAACTAATAGTTAATAGTGCTTTATTAGGAAGGCTATTTGCTGCAAAGTCTTTAGGATCGCCCTTACCTACTGTTGATAAAATTGATTCTACCACACTATTACTATCATTTAACACTAATGAGCCTTCGGAAATTAGAAAGTCAATAACATCATCTTCCAACTCCTTTACAAATTCATTTGTACCGGTAATGTCGGTACCTACCGGCAATTCAGTAACAATATTTACATAGTTAGGATCTCCATTTGGAAAAAGAAGAACATCGGGCATACTTGAGAAAAACACCCCAATGGTAACTATCATTAATACTATTGTACCAAAAAAGAATAGCAATAAATTCCATTTTTTTAATGAAAAACGCAGTGCTTTTTCATAAGATCTTTCAAGTTTTATAAGAAACACCTCTTGAAACCATGACTCCATTTTGCTTAAAAAAAGCATATTCATAACCCCAATACTACCAAATAACAATAATAAATTACCTGATATAGGACTTCCTGATAAAACAAGTATCACGCCAAGTATAATCATTGCTAAAGCACCATAAATACCCAACAGCTTTTGCCTTTTCGATGCCTTTTTATTTCCATTCTTCACCTTAATAAAAGTTGCCGAAAAAACTGGAATAATAACAAGTGCCACAAACAGTGACGATGTGAGGACTATTATTAAGGTAATTGGCATATATTTCATAAACTCGCCCATAATACCCTCCCAAAAGGCTAATGGTAAAAATGCTGCAAGGGTAGTTGCTGTTGATGCTATTATAGGTATTGCTATCTCTCCAACAGCATGCTTAGCAGCATCCCACGGTTCAAAACCCTCATCAACAAAACGATAAATATTTTCGACCACCACAATGGCGTTATCAACAAGCATACCCAGTGCAAGTATTAACGAAAACAGTACTATCATGTTAATTCTAAAACCTATTTCTCCAATAATAACAAACGATATCATCATTGATAGCGGAATTGCCATACCTACAAAAAGGGCATTACGTGTGCCTAAAAAGAAAAACAGCACCAATACAACAAATATAACCCCCATTATCATGCTATTTTCAAGGTTATGAAGTTGCATTTTCACCTGCTCACTCTGGTCGTTTGTAATTGATATAGTTAAATCTTGAGGTAGCATTTTATCTACTTTGGCTCTATTTAATACCTCAAATACCTGTTTGGTAGTTGATAGTAAATTTTTACCTCCTTTTTTAATGATCTGTATCGATACTACCGATTTTTTATCTAATCGAGCAAAACTTTTTGGCTCTTCGTAACCATCAACCACATCGGCAACATCGCGCAAATAGACAATATTGCCGTTTTTGCTTTTAATAATAATATTCTCAATATCTTCCATACTACGAAACTCGCCCAAAACACGTAAGTTTCTTCGGGTTTGCCCCAGTAGAATTTCGCCACCAGACATGTACATATTCTCACTTTGTATGGCTCCTATTATGCTATTAAAGCTCAAATCGTAAGCTTCAAGTTTTACTAAATCTACGTTAATCTTTATTTCACGCTCGTTTACCCCTTCAATAGTAACTTTTGAAACCTCACTAATACTCTCCAACTCCTCTTCAAGATACTCTGAGTATTTTTTCAGCTCTTGTATACTATAATCTCCCGAAAGGTTTATATTTAGAATTGGAAACTCCGAGAAGTCAATATCAAACGAGTTTGGTCCAATAATTTCGCTACTTGTTGGTAGTTCATTATCGGCAACATCAACCGCATCCTTAACTCTTCGCAAAGCATCTTCAAGATCAACATCGGTGGTAAATTCAACAAATATCATCGATACATCTTGTGCCGAAATTGAGGTTATCTCTTTCATTCCACGCACATTCTCAAGTTCTTTCTCAAGAGGTCGTGTTATTAAATTCTCAATATCCTCGGGCGAGTTACCCGGATATACAGTATTAACCACAATTTGTGGCCAAACTATCTCAGGATAAAGCTCTTTAGGTAAGTTTATATACGAACTTATACCAAAAATAAGTAGTATAAATGTTAATAAAAATACTGTGTTTTTATTTTTTAAAGCAATAGAGGTTAACTTAAACTCTCTAAATTTACTCGGTTTACTATTTTGTGTTGACATAATAATTATTTTTTATGCAGTATTTTATGTTCTAATTTATGCTTTAGTTATATATTACCTACTATTCGGAAATTTTTTATAACAACCTAATTTACAGCGTATTGCAATTCAATAAAGACTACACTATAAGCTTAAATATCAGAATTGAATATTTTTTCTCACTACTTGATACTCAGCACTAAAAGGATCTAACACACTCTATTATTGTATCTTATTTTATGGCAACAGGTATTCCTGTACTTACAAGACTATATCCTTTAACAACAACTTTATCACCATCAACCAAACCTTCAGTTATCATAGTTTTGTCTTGATACGACATACCAACATTAATCTGGCGTTTCTCAATAATTATTATATCATCCTTATTAACTGCCACATACACATAATCGCCCGATATATCCTTTTTAATTACCAACGACGGCACTACAAATGCACTGCTTGTTGTAAAATCATTAACCCTAATTGTTGAAACCATATTCGGTTTAATCAACTCATTTTTATTATTCAGCTTTAACTCAACCTCAAATGTTCTGCTTTTCGGATTTAACACATTTGACACTCTAACAATTGGTATATTCATCTCAAAATCAGGCATCGACGAGAATGTTAATCTAACTACTTGCCCCTTTTTTACCTTACTGATATATTTCTCGGACACATTAGCCTTAATTGTTATTTTACTGAGGTTAACAAATTCAATAGCAGGAAATTGAGGCCCTGCCATTTCTCCTTTTTTAGGATATATCTTATTTACCACACCATCAAACGGAGCTCGTAATTGTGACATTCGCAGTTGAGCATTAAGTGTCTCTAACTGCGATTCTAAGCCTTCTTTAGTCGATTTTGCTTGCAAATATTGCATTTCTGAACCAACCTCTTGCTCCCACAGTCGTTTCTGTTTCTCATAATTTTTGCTTGCAAAATCAAGACCTGATTTCACCCCTACAATCTGTTTTTCAATTGCATCAGTATTTAAAGTTAGCATCAAACTACCTTGCTTAACTTTCTGCCCCTCAACAACCTTAATTGACTTTACTTTACCATTCATTTCCGGACTAAGTTTTCCATACTTATCGGCCTCAACATTTCCATAAACCGTAAAGTAATGGTTAAATGGTTCATGTTTCATATCTTTTACTTTTACAGGAACACTACCATCACCCGCATCTTTAACCACAAGCTGATTTTCTAACGTACGAATAACCTTTTCGATATTAGCAATACTTGTTTTTTGGTTAATTATCTTCTTCAAAATAACCTTTTTATCAACATCAATAGTTGTATCTATCTCATTAATAGCAATACTAACACTGTTAATTTCAATAGCTATATTATGTTGCAACTCTTGTAACGAATCTCTTGTAGCAACTAATTCATCATAAGTTCCCTCAGGACTGCCACACGCTACAAACAGTGTAATTATTGATAAAACTTTAATTATTGTTTTCATCTCTTTATATTTTATTTTGTTGTTTACTATATCTTTTTAACGAAATTGAAACTGTTTAGCTGTTTATTTTAATACCATCAGTGGGTTTAATTATCCTATATCGATGAACATAAATTTAAGCAAATTTACAACTCGTTTGCTTGCCCCGTTGTTAATTCAAATAAACATGTATCAGTTACTTTAACAACCAACACTTTGTTTCTATAATTTATACTACAATATGATACTATTATATAATTACAACTTATTAAATGCTTTATCAAGAGCAATTTTCTTTGTTAATAACTCCTGAATAGCTGTTGCGTAAGTTAACTGAGCTTGTAGATACTGATTATTAAATATAGACAACTCTAACGACGTTACCATACCCTCTTTAAAACGTAATGTTGCTTTCTTTAAAACCTTCTCCGATAAGTCAATATTTTCACGCTCGTTATAATAATTAGCCAATGCTGTGTTGTAATCAAACATACTTTGCTGAGAAATTAACGTAAGCCGTATCGACTCTTGTTGTTTCATATTTGATGCTTTATCAAGCTCAATCTTAGCTTGACCAACTTTAGCCAAACGCATACCACTCGACACTATTGGCAACGATAAACTAACTCCTACTACATGTTTAATATTCATATTAAAAGCTGGAGTTTCAAACTGATCTTTATATTGATAATATCCTGAAACTGTTGGTAGAAAAGTCGATTTCTCTCTATTTAAACTCAGCGACTGCAAATCCTCTTGGGTTGCAAGGAGCTTATAATCAATCTGATCTTCAAGATTAAACTGATAGTTTGTTGGTTCAATAATGTTTTTTTCAAGAAGTATATCAATACTATCTAAAAACTCAACCTGCACGTCTGCGTCAATTCCCAATTGATATCTAAATAATTTTGATAGGTATTGAATTTGATTCTCAATAGTACGTAAACTATTTTCAGTTCGCTTTACAGTCAATTCTAGCTGATCAACATCAGTATCTTCAACCAAACCTTGCTCATAGTATTTTTTTGTATGCTCATAATTTATTATTAAATTAGCTAGGGTCTCATCTAACACTTGCTTATTCTCTTTAAGTATTAAAATAGCATAGTAAGACCCTGCAATACTTTCACGTATATCAATTTTCACCTTATCGTAACTTTCAACAGCAAATAATTTATATATGCGCGATGCCTGCAAGCCAACAATATACTCGCCACTAAAAATAAGTTGAGTAAGCATTAACGAATAGGTTACATTATTTGTAACACCCATTTTAACAGGCTCTCCATTAACCATAGAGTAAAAAGCGGGGTCTCTAAAATCACCACCAAAAATAGGATCAGCATCAGCCTTATTTGCCCCCATTACCGATTTTGGAAAGTTTATTTCAGGAATATCTGGCATGTACGTATAATCCATTTTACCACTTAATTGAGGTAAGCCAATAGCAGTAGTTTCCCATATCTTTTTTTGTGCCGATTCAATATCTAAGGCTGCATTTTTACTTACAAAAAAATTGTTAATAGCAAACTCTTGTGCTTGCGGAAGAGTAAACCTGTAAACCGTATCAACTTGAGCTACTAAATGCCATGATAGCATTACTAATGCTAAAAAAGTTAATAAAAATCTTATCCTATTCATATATATAACATGTATTAATTAATCAATCTTATACTTTGATAAATATTTTACTCTTGTTTAATTTATCTCTTTTAACTTTGTATTTAAAATTTTTAATCCTTTAGGGCTACATATTGCCCGCAAATGATATTTAAACATCTGCTTTATGGCATAAGGCTTAGCAAACTCTTGAAATGATACTATTGGACAATCCACTTTACTTGTATGTAATATAACTCTTTGCTTAGCTATCAAATCAATATCAATATCATCATAATAAATTTTATCCCTAACCCCTTTCTCTAAGTTATTAACTATCATATTATATACATGTTCAGAGTGCTTATGTAAAAACTCTCGGTAAACAACAGGATAATACTTTATTAAATCATACTCTATTGATGGATTATACCTTTCTACCATCTTAAAAAGCTTTTTCTGTATCTCAAGTGTCTCTTCTATTGCATTCAAATTTTGTTCACAAATAGCTCCAAATTCCTCAAAATGAGTCTCCGATTCGTATCTTAATGCTTTTTTTATCAAATCTACTTTATCATCAACATATTTATATAGTGTTTTCTTCGATATCATGCACTCATGAGCAACATCATCCATTGTTACACTCTTTATTCCAAACTTATCATACAGACGAACTGTTACTTCTATAATATTTTGTAATACCTTACTATTCATGATACAAATATAGGAAACATTTTTCACATGGAAACATTAAATGCGAAAAATGTACTCAATATTTTTTCATATATCACAATATTGAATTCACAAAACTATACCTTATTTAAAACAAGTAGATTAGTAACCTGTGAGTAAATTTATATAAACTCTTATTAGTATATTTTACTCTATTATTGCACCTTTACGCAAACCTAATACCAAATAAACATCCACAAATCATCAGAAAACTATCAATACTAAACATGATGAGAATTTGATAACAAACAATAATTTACTGTTTTATGATAACAAAGGATAGAATAGCAGAACAACTAATGGCTGAAATGTCACGCAGAAATATTGATTTGGTTACACAACTATTTATTAATAAACCTGAAGATATTTACCTATTAATCGAGCTGGTTTTATTACACGCAGACAAAGTATCAGCCAGAGCATCATGGACCTTAGAGAAACTATCGGAAAGGATGCACGAACCTGTTTCGGAATTTTTAGAGAAGATAATTTCAGAACTACCAAATATTAAAATTAGTGGTACACGCCGAACTATTACTAAAGTTTTAATGCTTCATACAATACCTATTAAACTTGAGGGCAAAGTGCTTGACTTTTGCATTACAATGATAGAGACACCTAATGAACCAGTTGCAGTAAAAGCAAATTGCATGTCAATTATTTTCAACCTTTTGCCCAAATACCCCGAATTAAAAAATGAAATTTTTGCAATAATTGAAGACCAAATACCACATAATACTGGTGCTTTAAAAGGAAGATATAATGTTCTTAGAAAAAAACTTCAGCTATAATTCACCCTCCACACACAAGTTATTAATAACGAGCAAACTATTAAATACAATCTTACAGTTTATCTCCATTTTTAAAAAATCTTATACCAATCACTATTATAAAGATCGGCACTTACTGTTCTAAAGCATTCAAACTATATAACCGCCCTTGATAGGTGTTACGTTTTTCAAGCTCTTTTTCAAGAACAGCAACAATTTCAAAATTTTTCATCCTATTCCAACGTGGAGCTATAAGCTTATCAATGGGTGATACACTTACAAATCGCTCTATAATAATATCCGGATTTAGCAATTCGATAAATTGAATTACGAAATCAATATACTCATCAAAAGCAAATAATTTCACATAGTCCGGATTATCTTCGTATCTTTTTGCAAGTTGCGTGTTTGTAGTTACCTGCAACTGATGTAGTTTAAGCGTTTTTATGGGAAGCTCTGATATACGCTTAGCATGTTCTAACATCTGACTTTTAGACTCGCCTGGCAACCCTAAAATTAAATGTGCGCCAACATCAATACCATATTTATTACATAGATTTATTGCATCAATTGAATCTTGCCAGGTATGACACCTATTTATCTCATCAAGTGTACTGTCATTTGTACTTTCAAGTCCAAATTCAATTGTTACAGGTACTTTTAATGCAATTTCACTAAGCATACTCAATATACTCTCATTTACACAATCTGGTCTTGTACCTATAATTAATGCTGCAATTTTACGTTGCGATATTGCCTCATTATAAAACCGCTTAAGATCATCTACAGGTGCGTAAGTATTTGTATACGACTGAAAATATGCCATGTATCGCATATCAGGATACTTCTTCTCAAAAAATTGAATCCCCTTCTCTATTTGCTCTTTTACTGGAATATCAGGCTCACAATAACCTGGTTTAAATGTGATATTATTACAATATATACACCCACCGGTACCCTTTGTACCATCTCTATTGGGGCACGTAAAACCAATATTTACTGATATTTTTTGTACACGACCGCCATGCACCTTTTTTATGTGCGACGAGTAATCATTAAATCGCCTTGAGTGTCCCCACGAGTATACGTCTGTCATGTTTATTCTGAAATTTTATGCTAAAAGAAGTAATCTTCAAGCACTTCACATATAGTGTGATAAATAGGTAAATGCAACTCTTGTATTTCAGGAGTAATATTTGAAGGTGCACAAATAACAGTATCACAATATTGCTTTAAAGCACCCCCTGTTAATCCTGTTAATCCAATAATTTTCATACCCTTTGTCTTTGCTGTTATAGCAGCATCTATAACATTCTGCGAATTACCCGAGGTTGTTATGCACAAAAGAACATCGTTTTTATTGCCGTAACCCAAAACCTGTTGTGCAAAAACAAAATCGCCTCCCACATCATTTGTTATAGCTGACACTAACGACGAGTGTGCTGTTAAAGATATTGCAGCCAATCCATTTTCTAATTTATCAGAAAGTAAAGTTCCTCGCTTTGGCGATATCGCTTGTAACTTATCAGTAATATCTTTATCTAATTTACGCTTTTTTGCAAAACTTTTCATCAACTCGCCAACAATATGATCAGCATCGGAACTACTACCACCATTGCCACACACTAATAATTTTCCACCACTTTTATATAATTCAATAAGTAAGTTGCAAGAATCTTCAATCTCTTTTCTACAAGAATATATAGAGGGGTATTTAGTTGCTAACTTATCCAACAAGGTATTATTCATTATCGTCAAACTGATTATTTTTATGTTTATAACGAATAATTACAAACTAATTATTCGTTATATTATTACTTATCATAAGGATATTAACAACAATACATCTAGTTATACACACCCTATTATAATCTGACAATCAGATTAATAAGCTCAATTAGTTTATAATTTTATTTTAGCTTCTTCTAACTCTTTTTCAAGCTCCTTCTGAGCTGTTATATCAACAATAAGGTTTATAACCTTGTTTAAATCACCTAAACTATTTTTAAATGGTGTGAATGTATTTTTAAACCAAAGCTCTCCTTCATCTGTCATAAAACTCGTTATAAGAGTTCCACTCTCCCCAATATGTAGATTTGACCATATCTCAACAAACTCATTTTGCAACGTATTACTTGCCGCAAACATCTCTTGAAACGACTTACCTACCAAGTTACCAACATCGAGCTTTAGTGTATTCAATAAATTATCATTAACAGATTGAATATTTCCATGCATATCTATCTCTATAGTTGCTAATGTATTATTAATCGCATCAATGGTGTTTGCCATCTCATCCTCTCTTCTTGCCGCTTCCTCTTGTGTTGCCTGCAACTCTTCCATATTTTGGCGTAACTCCTCTTCTTGAGCAGAAAGCTCATCGCCACGCATTTTAGACTCATCTAAAAGGTACTTTGTCTGTTCATTGCCACGCACGTTTGATATTGTTGATGCAATATTTTAACCTAAAGTTGAGATGAAATCAATTTGATACTGATGAATATCATTAAACGAAGCTAATTCAATAATACCAAGCACCTTCTCGTTAATTATTAATGGCACAAGTAGTAATTGCTTTGGTTCAGCAGTGCCTAAACCCGATGTTATCTGAATATACTCTTCTGGTATCTCTTTTAAATAAACAGGTAACTGTTCATAAGCACACCGTCCGACTAGCCCCTCTTTTAATTCAAAATTCTTTTTTAAATATTTTTCACGACTATATGCAATAGCTGCTTTCATTTCAAAGAATTTATTTTGATCATCCAATTCATTCAATATATACATAGCACCTTGATTTACATCAAGATAATCAACAAGCTCAGTCATTATATTTTTAGCAAGTCTATCCATATTGTCACTATTCTGACGTAGAATATCACCAAAATCAGCAAGTCCTTTTGTTATCCAATTCCTAACCTTATCCTCTTCTGTTCTTTTAGAATTATAACTCTCAGCATTCTTCAAATTCTTTCTCATATCAAGCAGAGCATTACCCAAAGTATCATGCACACTTAATGCCTCAAAATCTGACGTATAATTACCTTTACCAATCTCTGCAGCAAAATCTGAAGTTTTATGCATATTATCCATATATAAACCTAAAGCATCAGCCATATCACCCATCTCATCGTTATTTGTGGTAAGCTTATCTGTTGGCAAAATACCCTTAGTCATTAATAAAAGGAATTGTTTTAGCTGCTGAATAGGTGACACAATACTCTTAATAGTCAAAAAACCTACAATAAGAACAAATAACGATATTATAACTACTAATAGAATGATAACTGTCCTAAAGCTTGAAAAAGAGTTATTCATCTCAAGATTTACGGCTCTCGACTTACTCTCAATATCCTCTTTTAAGCTAAGTATCGATGCTATTAAACTTCTAGTAGTAGTAATAATCTGCCCTCCCTCTTCAACCATTGGATTCACTTCAATAATAACAATAAAATCATCATAACTATCAAATGTTGTTAAGCTCTGCATTACTATTGAATGCGCACTAAACAACTGGGTCTCAATTACTATAAATAATGAATCAACAGTATGTTGTGAGATTGAATCCCAATTTTTAGAAACATCATTTATCTCCTGCTTAAGTTTTGGAAAATCTATTTCATGAAGTTCCTGTAATTTCTTTTTATCAGGAGTATTGGGTTGCTTCTCAATAAAAACCCAATTTTTTACAAGCATTTGGGAGTTATTAACCATCGACTCTAACTATTGTAATTTTGCCAATGATGGATTGTAAACATTTATAACTTTCTCATTCAACTCTTGGTTATAATTTAACGACGAGTACATAAAAATACCATTTAGCAATGTTGCTACCAGTAGTACTCCAAACCCTACTATCAATTTTTGCGTAATTGTAAAACGAGACTTCATTATATTACTATTTTAAATACATTAAGTTGTGAAGATACTTATTTATTGGGAAATCTATATTTCAAAATCCTATTTTTTTTTAAAATTTGTATTTTGAGTATATTATCACAAATCGCAAAAC